>BQNB010135997.1:1162-17091 GCA_026074375.1 Tanacetum coccineum
TTTATTGTAACTGGGGCTCAGCTTGTCAGCAAAGGAAAATGGCCTAAAACAGTACTACACCTTCGACTACTTTTCACCCACCTCCCACACTGCATCATAAGGAAAATCGAATGGGCTGGTGCACCATCAGTGGGCTGAAAGTCCAGTATCTTCACGAAGTTTAATATGATTGTACATAAAGAGTCGTCGAGAGTTTATTTTATTTATTTTATATATAAAGAGTATTATACAGAAAGAAATTAAAAGTTAAGAGCCTGCATTGAGTTGCTTTATTTGAACTACAGATGTAGTGGTGGTTTTTATGAGAGTTACAAGTATATATTTGAACTACAGAGTTACAAGTATTGAGTTGAGCTTGTTTGTCTTGATATTGGTACGCCAAAAGTCTGCCAAATCGCTGGGAGGCCTAGCTTTGACTTTGACTACAAAAAGGCGAGACCGAAACATATAAGAGATTCGAGCTCGACCTTTATTATGGTAAAAGTGTCCTTTTTACACATTATTCTTACTCTACTTTAATACTATAGTTTTGTAACATCATAGTCAACATTAAAAAACTCTTAACAGACCTTAACAATACATAGTCCGGCTCATTACAACGGTTGAGGTCGTGTCTGGACGATGTACAAATCTTTACCAACCAAACATCCTTCGACATCCTGAGCGCTCCCAAACCGAGTTAACAGTTAACGAATTCTTACTATAGTCTACAGTTAAATGTACCACCTCCCCATCTACTACACCACCAGCAACCACCCGCTAAAATTAGCAAAAGCTAGTGTCCCACTTGTTAACGTCTCCCTGAGCCCTGGTGTAATCTCGGCTTCTACTAAGTTACGGTTATTATCCGTTGGGCTGACAGTGTGGAGTACAAACGAAAGGTCTAGAGAAAGCATTTCTTGAAACAAAACCACCATTAAAGCTGCTTTTTGTGGGACTCCAGCGAATCATCAGCTTAAAACTGCTCTTCGGGTGTATAACGAAGCCCATACCCGACAAACGGCATTTCCAAAATTGTCTGGATTTGAAAGGGTGACGTTGGGGATTGAATCGTATAGGCCCACAGCTGACATTTCGGCTAAATCTTCTACGTTAGCACTTGAACGGACGATTAAACGGGCATTATTCTCGAACAATTTTCCTAAACTTTGGATGATCTGTTTTGGAAGCTTTACCGTAGTTATTAAATTTTGCAGCTCATTACAAAGCTTATCGAGTTCTCCACCATCCAATTTGGCTGTTTCGATCTATTCTAATAATGATTCAAATGCTTCAGTTGACTTGTTTTCTTTTATAGCAAGTTTCATAGTACCAAAAGGAATCACTGCCTCATTAGGGACATTAAACTACGCCGGAACTCCTTGGTCACTTTTAACTGTATCAAATCAAGAAATCATCTCAGATTTCACAATCAAATTGGTGAAAATGATAACATCAAACTTTATTAGAAAACAAAGATTAGTATGTTGACCTTTAGCAGAAATCGCAGCTAGAAAAGCTAAGGTTCCACAAGAGGCTGCCTTTGCACCAGAAGTTTGTACATCTGCGTCGGCAAGTGGTATAATGTCACCCGTAGAAACACCCTTCATAGAAAGAACATTTTGTTACTAAACCTCCTAAAGGGCATCTTAAAACGGGGGTATTTATTCATTATAATAATTAATTTTTTGTAATCTTATATAACGCGTTTATTATTTCAAAATAAAGAAGAAAGGTGTTAGTTAGTTGGGTACGAGTCAAAATGGATAAAAGAAAAAAAGAAGATACTAGACTTACTTGTTGGGCCCTGACACCAAGATGAGATAAGTGATGCAACTCCTGAAGTAAAATGACTCCAACTATGTTATTCCCTGTAGCTGTCACCTGTGGATTTACAAATAAAGTCGGTGTAAAAACACAATTGGGGACTGATTTGTGAATGGACTATTGATATGTTTTCTTATAGAAATATATAGTTAGAGATTTAAGAAAAAAAACTATTCTCACCTCCTCATCTCCATCGGCTTTGCTGACCATAAGAATAACAGGTCCGTCAACAGATTATATGCTAAGCACGAGAAATTAATAACTATCGTAAATGTAAGCACAAAAGCAAAAAAAGAAACCTTGGCTAGATGACCCGAAATGATAGTTTATATCAGTAAAAAATAGTTTATATACGTTTAACATAAGTTCACCTGTATCAAAGTTCCATNACACATACCATCTTCTCATATCTTCGTCTCATATTCACATAATACCTTTTTGCTTCGACAAAAGGGGGAGAAGGGAGTGTAAACGACTAACTTTTAAACTTTACTATGTGTTATAGTTTACATAGTTTGTCATCATCAAAAAGGGGGAGATTGTTAGTGCAAATATTACGATATTTAATCTATACGATCTCTTTATGTTTTGGTGATGACAAACATGTGACTTGTAATACGTAACGTAAAGTGCGCAAGTTACTCGTAATCACAAATCATCAATGCATACATGCATCAACATCTCTCGACGTCTCAAGTATGCATCAAGACGGACATTGGTTTACACCTGACGTAAATCACGCAAGGTATGGATAAACAAATCATTAAACTTAATTAGTGATCAAGAAAATAATTTTTCTTCTTAATCCATCATATTTTTATAAAACTAGACTTTTATAAAAATACACAAAATAGTTTTAATTAAATAAAAATAAGTTTTATTTAAAAACATAAAATTTGAAATTCAAATTTTCCCCCCAAAACTGCTGCCAACTAAGTCAGATAAACCTTCCCCACAAAAAGACAAAAATCAGAGCGTCAGTCTAGGGGCGGTGCCTCGTGGATTTTTACACCTTATTATATATAAATAAACATAGACATATATAAATATACAACAAGGATCAGAACCCACAAAATCAAGAAACCGGAAGCAGTATAGAGTGTTCCCGGGTCGTTATGTCCCAACGAGGCTAGAGATGGAAAATCGAAACGGAATGATGATTGGTGTTTGAATGTAACAAGGAATGATTGGGAATTAATACTGAAAGCAAATGCACATAAAAATTAAACAAAGAACATAACCTGGAACAAGAATCAAAGCTAGCAAAGGCAAAAACACTTAAAACTTTTACACTAAGGCTCAAATAAGCTCAAATAAACTTAAGACAAATCAAATAAGCTAAACTAACTCTAAATAAGCAAATACAAAAAGCAATTAAGCTAAATTAAACAAGATAAACACAACAGTACTAACAGTATTAACCACCAGTACTAACTTGGAGTTAGTACTGCCAGTTTTAAGTTAGTACTGTTAGGCTAACAAAACACAAAGAAACAATAAATAAGCAAACAAGCTAAAACAGAAGTTCACCTAACCTTAATAAGCACTTAGTAAAAGGAATAAGCAACTAGAATAAACTAATATGATAAATGAGCTAGAAAACTAGAACTGATAAACTATTGAGAATTCTTTAAAAAGGAAAATAAGCTTAAATAAGCAAACAGCAAAGGAAAATGGTTTAATATACTCTAAAAAGCTAAGGAAATCTTGAATAAGCAGAAATAATAAGCTGATATGTTAAAATGAACTACCAGTACTAACAGTACTAACTTGGAGTTAATACTGCTAGTGCTGAGTTAGTACTGCTACCTTTGAAATCCAAGAAAATGAGCTAGCAGTACTAACTTTGAGTTAGTACTGGTAGCTCTAAGTTAGTGCTGTTCCAAAAGTGAACTAGCAGTACTAACTACAGGTTAGTACTGGTAGTGGAAAATACCCTTGAGCGCTTTCAAAAACCATTTTGTCTTTTTATATTAATTAAAAACAGGTTATCAAATAACAAATTGAAACACTTATAAGCAAATTTCAATCAGGAATAAGCACTTAAATGAGCTGAAATGACCTAGCAGTGTTAACTCAAAACTAACAGTTTTAATAAATGAGCTAACAGTACTAACTTGAAAGTTGCACAAATCACTTTTCCAGTAACAACTAAGCAAAATAAGCACTAAAACAGTTCTGCATAAAATAAAAACAATGAGAAAAAGAGAAGCTTACAACACCCTTGCTTAAAACAGGGTCAAATAAAAAGTCTACAAGCTCTAGCTTGTATTAAACAAGCTAGTGAGAGTCCATAAGCCCATCCAGAACTGGCTTATCATCCATAACATAAGCTGTGGTATATTTGAGAGTGATATTTATGATTTTCTCTTAACTACTTAACTTTTTATTTTTACTTAATGAAAACAGCTTATAAGTAAGCTGTGGTGAGAGCTTTTAGAACACAAAACAATATGATTAAGAAACTTAACACTTGGAATTGTAAATTGGCTTAAAAACTTCAAACTTGCATTAATCTTGAAAGTGTTACAAAGCTGAAAGTAAAAAGCTGTAAATGACTTTGAAATTTAAACTAAGATTAAAAACTAATTAGTTACTAAAAACTAAAAACTAGATGCCTCAAAGGCTTACAAAAAGCTCTATTTATAGCCGAAGTCTTGGACTTGCAGCTTGTGCTTCTTTGTAGAGATAAAAACAAAGTGTGCTTGTTGTGTGAGGGGGATCTAAAGCAAATCCCAGCCTTTGATTTCTTTTGAGCTTCTTTGGAGACAATCTCAGCCATCGAAATGCTTTGGGAATGGAGAGGGATTGCCAACATGGACTTTATACAGCTGGGGGGGGGAATAGTAGGGTGGATGAGAAAATGTATGGGTGGATGAAATTGATATTTGGTAGGGAGAGAAAGTGGTTTTAGGGAAGGAAAGTCTATGGGCGACATACACGTTGTAACTGGGTTTTTTGGGGCGAGGAAGTAGGGGAAAAGACGAATATTTTTGGGGGAGTCAGGCAGATTGGTTCCCTAAAGTTGTATAACTTAAATGAATCTTACTTCTTTGCAATTTTAAACATTGTCTTTTTCTTTTGCATATAACTTGAGGTTTTGCAGTTTTAGCTCCTCAAGTTGTGTTTTCTTCACTTGGCCTAGACTTTTTGACTTTGTCCTTTCCATTTACGTGCTCGAATTGTTTGCCTTTGGCTTTCTTTTTGATCTTTTCTTGATATCCTGTGTCTTGCAAATTCAAATGCAAACATACAAATACAATGTATTTTTGGTACGTTTTTAGTCATTTAGGTTCGCTTAATATGAAAAATGGTATGTGTAATTAAACACATATCACATCCCATTCCTGTTGTTGCTGTTGTTGCTTAGATACATAAGTTATGGATTCTTTGGCTGATTGTTTTGATGAAGAACCTTTTGCAGACTTTGAACGTTTAATTGTTGTGTGTCTTTTCACTCTTTTCTCCCCCTCAGGAGGAGCATCATTGTCTTGATGGCCATCATGATGTTGTGAGTGAAATGCATCATCCCTGCAAGAAGTATTAGAGGTGGAAGACTTTTCAAACATACTTTTTAGTACCATCCACAATGCGATCTCATTAGCTCAATCTTGAAGACTTCGCTTCATCTTTAAGTATATTTGTTTCTGAAGATCAGCTGATGAAGTTGTATTGGTTTAAGTAGTTGTGGTAGGATGAACTTGTATAACATTGTTCTGTACATATTGCTTGAAAAGTTCTTCTATAATCTTGGGTGCGTGTGCTTTGAATTCTTGAGAAATAAGAGCAGGTACTTCAGCTTGAAAAGCATCACGGTCTTCCATAATGGTATTAGCCACCATAGGTTTCAAATTGCTTTCAGTCAAATCATCTGTGGCTCTTTCAGCAAGTTAAGACAGAATCTCATGAAGAACTTGATCAACTTCTCAGTGAACTTTCTAGAATTCATCAGTTGTCACACATTTTCTTTCCACGTTCTTGATCATATATCCTTAACTTTTGCACATTTAGTGAAGCGCACTTGGAAGATAATTATACCTGTTGGAAATACGTCTTTGTTTGTGTTGATCTTGAGATGGAATGGCAGTTGAAGGTGATACAATATCCATCAATTCCTGATCAATGTTCCTATCCGAAGATAAGTTTATCCTAGGGGATCTAGGTGGTGTGGGAATTGGTGTTTGCATATTCTCAGTCATATTCTCTAAACTATCCATCTCATCATCTTTCTTCTCATCTTTCTCCTCTTCCTTCTTTTCATCATCATGAGAAACTTCTTCTGGATGTTTCTTATGACTTTCGGGCTCTATTCTAGTTCATAAGTCATCATCATGAATCATAGAACCATCACCCTCATCAGCATGAGATATTGGTTTGATGGTGATTTTTTGGTGACTTGAGTGGTAAACTTGATTCTCAAGCAGATTGCTTCCTCTTCTTCCTCTGAGGACTAGCAGTAGTAAGGGTAGGTATCCTATGGGCTCTAGGTGTAGTCCTATGTGTTCCTTGGGCAGAAACAACCGATTACGGTTGATTCATTGGAACAACTACTCCAATAAACATCGACTCATACTCCTTATAATCATTAGTGGCACGGATTTCCTCGGTTAAGAATTCATCCGAAATTAGCATCCCTCAAACAGATACATTCCCGTTGTGTAAACACTAACCAATAGAATATCATCTTTAATGGAATGATAATCCTCTTCAACCCTCGGAGAAATATTTGTATACTTCTTCATTAAATCAGCAATTATGAGTTTGGTGAAGCGAGGTTACTGGATTAATCCTTCTTTTGAGATATACAATTCATGAAATCCCACCAAAGAAGAGCAACATAATCTACATTTGTGCGGTTGACAACATCGTGAAATAGTTAAAGAATGTTGATCTTCGTTTGATCATGTCCTAATGTTATTGTAGTTAAGCAGCGATTGAACACCTTGAACATAGTCTGCCATGGTTGAGCAAGTAACTTTGTGTAGAAGGCACTTACTTTATCGACAACTCCTTGATATCCAACTCTGTTCATGAATGATTCAATAATCTCAATGGTAACAGGTGAAACAAATGGATTGTCTGGAGTTTCCACTTGAAACTTGAGAGTAGCACGAAACATATCAACAGTATATACAATCTCTTGTATGTCCAGCTTAAATATGATGGTATCCTTTGTGTTAGGAACCTTTCCATCTGTCTTCCAAAATTGTTGTAAGTACACGGCAGGTACATCAGTAGTAGCAGTTAAAGCATAACACAGAGGATGATCAAGTAATATTTGTCCCACTATCTTGCATTTGGGTGAACATGGGATACTTTGATGCACAACATAGTTGTTACATCTCCCAATGCTTTGGAACTTGGAAACGAGTTGATCAGCTGGAATTATTTATTGAGCCATGTGGAATACTATATGATAACATGAAGTGATTAGTGAAATGAGATAAAGTTTATGTAATACACATTTATATGACATTTTTGTCTCTTTCCACTCTGTCTGTTTTTATATGCTCTAGCAATTCTTTTTGAGCATATTCTGATCATTTTCTTTCTCATGTGGCAATTCTTGCTTTTTCGGGCACATGCCATACACTTTATTCATTTTTTATTTTGACCACATTTTGTATGCTCTGGCATTTTTTTCCGAGCATACTTTGATTTGCTTTTTTGCATATGGATTTTATCTCTCTTTCTATTTTAAGTTTTCTCACCAAAAAGCATTTGTGAAATGACACTCTTTCAAAAAAAACTTTTCAGTAAAAGAGCACCACTTTTTGACACAACAAAATAGCTTTTTAATAGAAATTTGAGATAATATCTCCAAAATCACCAGTTTTCCAAAAAATGTTTGAAAACATATGATTATACAACCAAACTAATGTAACAACAACTAGATGGTCACTAAGTCACTCACTCCTCATTCTGTTCATTGCAAAAAACGACCGAAACCGGACATGACTTAGACCATTTTACCCAATTGAGTACAATAGATGGTCATATACCATTTTGAACGATTTTTGAAACATTCTTTTCAAAACTTTGAAATTTGATCTTGTTGAGACAAGAGAATTTATGATCACAGACAGTTGAATCACCATGTTTATTTATTTACTCAAATCGTTTGAATAATTGATCACTGAATGAAAAATTTAGCTATTCAAATCATATTCTTATATTTGATATTTGGATGGTTAGTAGATTGCTCAATCCTCATCTTGTTAAATTCGGGAAACGATCGTAACCGGACACAATCTTTACCATTTGACCTATCTATCAATATAAAACTATGAATTTTATAACTGAATTTATCATTGATTTTTGTAAAATGCCATTTTGTTTAGCAGTTAAGCTCTTTTGAGAGACTGTATCAAATAAGCCCAAAAAGGTTTTTTTTCCGAAACCCAAACTTAAAAGCCCAAGGTTTTCTTACGAACCCCATTTGCGTTAGCCCAATAACATTTTACGAAACCTTTCTTTTGGCCCAAACCTCTACGAAACCATTTATAATCATTTACGAAACCAAAACCTGAAACATTTACTTCCGAAAAAATATAATTTTAATGAAAATGATAATCTGAATGATTTTCCTTGATCTTAAGCTTATTATTATCATCTGATTAACAATATAAAAACTGTTCTTATGTCTGAAAGTAATTTTTCAAATTTACGAAACCTTTAAAGGTTACAAAACCTCTTGATCTCAGTTCACAATTGATTTTTCAGTGATCAATCCATTCCAATAATGTTCTAAGATACTTTATAGCGTTTTGCCTCAATTAATTTCTCAGTTCACACACTTTTCATTTTACGAAACCCTAGATCTATACGAAACCTATTAAACAATTAATTAAAGCTGTTAAAACTCAAAAGGAATAAAAAAATCATGTTTATTACGTTTGTTAAACACTAGGAACTGACAGAATGATTCGGATCGTTGTTTTCTTTGTTACGAAAGCTCAAAAATCATAGAATTTACGAAAGCTCCTTTTGTTAGTTATGAAAGTGATAAGCTTTCGTAAGATCCTTGTGGATTTTATACTTCCAAAACTATTTTGCAATTTTGTCATTTTCAGTCCCTGTACTTTCTTTCGTTAACGATATTAGCCCATACGAAACTATTTTTCATTTTAACACTTTTAGCCCTTCAACTTACCTTTGTAAGTGTTAATAGCCCCTATGAAACTTTTTTTTTTCATTTTAGCACACTTAGTCCCTTTACTTACTTTCGTAAGTAAAATTTCATAACTCCCCCTTGGAGTTTGACTCATTTTCCATAACAAACCTTTTGAATTATTTTTCAATTAAGACCCTGTTACTTTTCATAAAAATTTCATAACTCCCCTTTGAACAAATATCCATTTGAAATTTTCTTTTTGATTGAAACTTTGTTCAAAAGAAGTTATTTTTGCTTTTGAGAACACATTTTTATTTTCTGATGATGAAGTAACTGGAAAAATTTATAACCCCTCCTTAATAAGATATCTAATTAAAGAACTTACTAAGAATTTGTTAATTTTGCAGTTTTGACCACGTTTGAGAAGATTTTGAAAAATCAAGAATTTCATAACTCCCCGTTGAATAAACATCTGATTAAAGTCCTTAATCAAGAGATTGTTACTTTTTGCAGTTTTGCCACGCTTAAAATTTCCAAAATTACTGATTTTTGAAAGATGTTTTTGAAGAAATCGTCTTTCTGTGAATGGATTATGATTACAAAGCACATATTTTGGCAGTGACAGATCATTTTATGAATGATTTACTCCCCCTTAGTTCATGATATATTCTAGCTTTTACAAAACTACTTGTTGTGAAAACAATATCATGAAACTAATTAAAACCGAGAAGATATGTGTTTGCATCATTTAAATTATATTTTTGTGTTTTGTGTTTTTTAATTTTTAGTTATTTTTTTTAGTTTTTAAAAAAGAAAGCAAAATATATTTTTTCTGTTTTTGAAAATTTTCAATTTTGTATTTTGTTTTTGAAATTTATTTACAAAAGATTTTGATGTATGATTTTTCATTTAAGAAGATAACTTTGTGAGACGTTCCAACTCAGTTGGAGTCATACATCGCATACATGTGAACTAAATACTCAAATCTTTCTTTTGGAGGGCTTAGTACATAGAATCGACTCAGTTGTATCTGTCTCGACAAAGTAACAGTCAATGTTACCATTTTCAACATGCTCCTTGATAAATTGATAACGGATGTTAATGTGTTTTGTACGCGAATGTAGTATCGGATTGCAAGAAATAGCAATTGCACTTTTTAAGTTACAGTACATTGGAATCTTGTTGTAACGATATCTGTAATCAAGTAGTTGCGTCCTTATCCAAATGACTTATGCGCAGCTTGCTGATAACGATACGTACTTAGCTTCAGCAGTGGACATAGCTGTACAATCTTGCTTTTTTGATGACCAGCTGACTAGCTTGTCTCCCAGAAACTGTAGTCCTCCAGATGTGCTTTTATAATCATCAAGGCCCTCTGCTAAATCTGCATCTGAATACGTAATTAGCTCAAAACTAGAATCGTTTGAGTACCACAATCGCTTGTTAATGGGTTGTCAGAGGTACCAAAAGATCCTTTTGACCTCTTTGAGGTGTTTCTTAGTCGAGCATGCCTGATATCGTGCATAAACAAATTTTGCAAATGCAATATCTGGTCGACTTACAGTAAGATACATGAGTCCTCCAATCATACTACGGTATTTAGTTTGATCAGTGGGAGTACCCTGTAAATATGCGTCAATTTTGGTAGTAGCCATTGGTGTCATAACAGTATCACATTTTCCATTTCGTGTTTTCTAAGAAGCTCCATTGTGTATTGTGACTGATTTATGAAGATTCCACGAGGGGATTGATGAATCTGAAGCCCTAAGAAGAACTTCATCTCACCCATCATGGACATTTCAAAGTTATCTTTCATTAGTTTTGCAAATCGGTTTGAGAAAATTGGATTTGTAAAACCAAATATAATGTCATCAACATATATTTGAACCAATAAAATATCCTCCCCGTGTCTTCGTGTAAACAGTGTTTGGTCAACAACACCTTTTGTGAAATGGTGTTCAATCAAGAAGGAAGAAAGCTTGTCATACCATGCTCGTGGGGCTTGTTTGAGACCATACATAGCTTTCTTAAGACGATAAACATGATTAGGAAAGTCTGGATCTACGAATCCATCTGGCTAAGTTACAAAAACTTCCTCTTTCAATGGACCGTTTAGGAATGTTGTCTTCACATCCATCTGGTATATTGGAAAGTTCTTGTGAGCCACGTAAGCCATAAACATGCGAACAGCTTCTAGTCGTGCAACTGGAGCAAACGACTCCTTAAGATCTATCCCTTCTTGTTGACTATAACCCTTTGCAATGAGTCTGACTTATTCTGAATAACCGTGTTTTCAGCATCCGTCTTGTTTTTCCAAAGCCATTTTACCTTAATTGCATGTCTGCCTTTAGGTAATGAAACAAGTTCTCATACATCTATGCGTTTGAACCGATTAAGTTCATCTTGCATTGATTCGATCCAACAAAGATCAATCATAGCTTCCTTGACATTTTTGGGTTCAGTTCGACTCACTATGAGTGTGTACATACACAACTCTACATCAGTTCGGAGTCTATTTCGTGTTTGAATAAGCATTGAAGGATCACCAATCACTTGTTCAATTGGATAATTCTTAGTCCACTTATCAGTGTAGTGATGTTGTTGGTGAAACTCGTACATATTTGACGGATCCTGATAGTTTGAAGATGACTCTACTTCTTCGAACTCAAGGTTTTCAAAAGAATGCATTATCGTATTCCCATCAAGTTCTGCAACGTCTTCTTGAATTTGTTCATCAGAATGACTTTCCAAGATTAAGGTTGACGATTCTTGTGTGATTGGCTCGCCTAAAGAAGTTACTATTTACGGAGCATCATTGTCTTCAACAATGATTAAAGTTGGTGACTGAGTGTTTTCAACATCAAGCGTATTTGTAGCGGAATCCTTTGACACTTTAGAAGTACTCAGTGCATAATATTCTTCAAACAAAGGACCAAACAAGTTATCCAGATCTTGTTGTGATAAGTATTTCTTTCATTTCTTCTGATGAATCTTGAAATTCAAGCAGTTTAAACTGGGTCCTGAATTGTTGCATTCAGAAGCCATAGCTGTGAGTTCATCAAACTTGACATGGATTGTTTCCTTTATCTTTTTGGTTTGGCAGTTGTAGATACGAAATCCACCTGATGACTTAGAGTAACCAATAAAGATACCAATTGACAGCTTCGGTTTTCATTTTCAAGATCATCAGCGAATCATTTGTGGCATAGTAAAGGATGCCAAAAATAATAAAAGTATTTGAACATTGGGTTCTTCTTCCTCGAATCAGCTCATAAGGAGTCTTATTGTACCGAGTGTGTACAATAGAGCAATTCTAAGTGAAACAAGTAGTAGCAATAGCTTTGGCCCAAAGAAATTCTAGAGTTTTAGAAAAGATAAGCATTGTGCATCCAGCCTCGACGAGTGTACGATTTTGACGTTCAACAACACTATTTTGTTGAGGCGTTCGAGCGGTTGATGTGTGATGAACAATGCCTAGGTTTGCATAAAACGTGACACCTGCAATATTATCATCTCAAACTGAGTTCGTTATCTGTTTCGAAAGCTTCATGATCTGAGACTTTAGAGATCTTTGAACTTGATTAATGAAATTAATGATCACATCTGGATCCTCATCTTTGGAACAAAGAAAGTATACCCAAGTATATCGAGAATAATCATCAACGATCACTAGAATATATGTCATGCCATTGATGCTTTCTACCCGCATTGGCCCACACAAATCCATATGAATTAATTCAAGTTTGGATTCTTACTTGGAACCAATTTAGATGGAAATGAAGCCTTCTTGCTTTTGCCTTGTTCACAAGCTGAACATAAGTGATCTTTATCATACTTAAATTTCGAAAGCCCATCAACTAGATCATTGATGTGGGGTCTCGTAAGACTTCTACACGAAGTTTTACAACTCCCTAGGCAGTGTACCTAACCGTTGTAGTGTAGTATAGGCAAGGCTCGAGGGTTGTTATCCTTCTCTAGGGGAATAACACTATGAAGGCCAGATCAAATGTTCACTAAGGTCTTAGGGTTGAAAAAAAAGATTCTTTTTGTGTTTTTATGTTTAATGAAAGCAAGTAAATTCTGGTTTTAGAGAGGTTTTGGTTTTAAGCTAATTAATTACTAATAAACTAAATAACAATTATACAATGAAGCGTATTCACCTGGGATGCACTACTCCTTGCTAGCTATCTAATTCTACCTATTGCTTTGTCACACTTGAGATGTAATGTGTAAGTATTTCCTAATTCATGAATGGATTACATGAACCCGCCGTCTACTTAGTATTCCGCTAGAACAACGCACAAGTAAGGTAGTATGAAGACTATTTACAAGGCCCCTAGGAGTACACTAAGTGCATGTGAAATATATTAAAAGTAGATCAACCATATTAGGGGGCAAGGTAGTATGAAGACTGTTACCCGATGGTATCCTTTCTACACAATCATGTTTCCCTAGACATATCAACAGCGATATAGACAAAAGCTAGTTTTCTAGAGCCTAACACGTACATCCATCAACAAGAAGCAATAGGAAATAAGAATTATAAACTATAATCAATTAGACTCATTGAATCTGTCACAAACAACAAGATCTAACCAATTAAGGTTTATGCAATCCCAAATAAATACTAGATGAATTAGCCAAGCATACTAAAGCAATATAAATCATAATCAACAAAAGGAATTAAAGATTTGAATTAAGATAGATATGATAATCAAACTATTACAAGATGTTTATGGCATGAATTGAGTCTTCTAAGTATTTTGAAAAACACCTACCCAAACCCTAGAATCGGACTTAGGGTTGGGGGCCATATAAAAATGAAGTTATGAGGCTATATTTATAGAAAAACCCTAAACCGACCTTCATGATGCTGTCAGGGAAAATCGTGACGCCGTCGTGGCATTAGCTTTCGTTTGGTGTAGATTATCTTGTTCTTTTAGCGTGAGCAGTTGAATCGTCGAAATTTGAGTTCGTATGAAGGAGTTATGATCAAAACAATATATGGTACTTTGCGCGCATGTCAAATGATCATCTTAATCTAGAATCTTCTAGGGTTTCTTTAGGTCGACTATGTTATGAAGCCGTCGCCAAATCTCTGACGCCGTCTTGATCTTCGTTGTGACGGCGTCACGTTGTATCTGTGACGCCTTCTCCAGCCACTGTAGAGAAATTCTTGAGCAATGTTGTTGTAGGTCCGTAGTCTTGTCCGTTTCTTCCCCAAATGAGCCCAAGTCACGTGTATTTCTTTCAAATGCCTTCCAAATGTGAAATACTCAAAAAAGAACGATTAAGTACCTATTTTGGGCATAAATGCACGATTTAGGGGGTTAAACAACCCTAAAAAAGTGTATAAAATGACACCTCATCAGTTTAAAACGACCCTAAAAAAAGTATAAAATGTCACCTCATCAATTATCCCCTACACTTGGATTTGCATGTCCTCATAATTGGGCTTTTCTACCTAGACAATAACAATATGAGGGGTCATTTTACCTACTCTTTAAACATATTTTACAACACAACCTTCTAGACCTCGTAATTAACACTACGGAAAGTCTATACTAGCACCTCACATAAGTGTTTGGGGATTCTCTCTTTCACTCAGTTGTATAATAATATTTATAACATAAGGGGGAAACCCCCCCCCTCCCCTCAATCAACAACTACATTACCTGTCATAGCATATAAATTACCATAGGCTTGGTAAAGGATCAAACCTCCACCACTAGGTGCAAGTATTATTCATTACTATCTAAGAGGTCTTTTAAAGGGTTGTAGGGTGTAGGTGTTAGATAACATATAAAGGAAACGAAAATGGATGGGATACATTTGGGTGTCTTTGGGTGAATTTAGAGTGGAAGGGTTAGCTAATTATTTACACGAATATACTTTGGTTTGGTTGCTAAGCCAAGACTCGGACGAAGATATACAAACTCTACACAACTCTACATCAATCTCTTTTTTAATAACATAATACATCACATGGGGTTTATAATACATACCCCTACCCTTGAGCTTTTGCATGCTCGATATTTACAATCTAACTAATGACCCGTATTGAGGTGGATCAAAATAATATGGAGATCATTTAACAAACATATGAGGGTATTGACTTAACTTTTTCTTCCCCATTCTTCTGCGAAATAAATACTACCATGGATCCCAATCGTCCCAAAGCTGTATTTACATAGATAAGGACTTAGCAACCGTGTACTCAAATAATTAACTTGGGTTATCACAATAATGTACTAAAAGTGAGTACATACAAGGTAGGCTAAGGTTTTTTGGGTGTAACGATTGGTTTAAAGGGTGACAATGCTCTTCATTAATAATCTAGAATCCACTAGAAAATTACAAGAACCATGAAAAAGGATAGGCTTAGAGGGTTATACTAGGGGTATCTTGCACTAATGATGAGTGCATGGCAAGGGTGTGAGATAGTTATATGATCGATGTGATCATCATAACAATTACAGGTTTAAAACATGAGTTAATCATAATGCCTCTTATCAAGCAAATCCTAATACTTATTGTGTGGTCTCGGGATGCTCTTCATTAATAATCTAGAATCCACTAGAAAATTACAAGAACCGTGAAAAAGGATAGGCTTAGAGGGTTATACTAGGGGTATCCTGCACTAATGATGAGTGCATGACAAGGGTGTGGGATAGTTATATGATCGATGTGATCATCATAACAATTACAGGTTTAAAACATGAGTTAATCATAATGCCTCTTATCAAGCAAATCCTAATACTTATTGTGTGGTCTCGGGATGCATCACAAAAACAAGTTCTAGAATTTAATATACTACCGGTACACTCATATGAATTTTACTAGCACCAGACATTCCAGAAAAGGCGACAAGGCAATGCATACACGGCCGTAACGATGGAATAAACATGCACGCTTGTGGATCAACCTTAACTCGAACCGGGTAAAGATAAAATCATCTTGGGTTACCAACGATGGGTACCCGAATTCCTAAAGATCTAAGGGCAAACCT
>BQNB010135998.1:4323-18068 GCA_026074375.1 Tanacetum coccineum
TTTTGAAATGATTAACACTCTCGATGTGTCACAAAACCACTTTAGCAAGTGACATGTCGATTGATTTTCAAATTGATTTTTCTATTCAATCGGTGAGACTTTATCTTACTGGTTCACTCATACCGTGTTGTCTGCTTTGAGACGCTCCGGTAATGAGAATGGCTAGTGCAGCTGTGAAACCCTGTCAAGGAGATTATTCAGAATTATACTTGATCACAAGCAGTATTTATAGTGATCAACGAAGAACCGTGGTTATTGCAACCGTATTCGACGAAGTGACAAAGACACTTTCGTCCATATCTGTTGATTATCACTAATCTAAACCTGCAGGTACTCCTGGCGATTGGTGTAGCTGATTCCCGACGAGTCATGATTCATAGCCACATGCTCATACCCGACCGACAAACATAAAGACATCATGAAAGCTCAAGTACATGTTTCAAGACTTCCGCTACTATGATACCGTACGTATTTCTTGAAGTAACAAAGTATTAAAGTCAAAGAATTTCAAAGAAGTTTTCGTCACTCTGATACCGAACGTCTTTATCGAAGTGACAAAGCGTTAAAGTTAAAGAATTTTAAGAAAGATGCAACATTAAAGCTTTTCAAGTCAACAAATCAAGAAAGGTATGAGCATGTCGGTCCAGAAGTCACAAGTTCACAAGATGGCAAAAGTTACAAGATGGCAAAATGAGATTATGCTTGGTTGATGATCTCAAGGTGTTCAAAGATCACATTCAAGACAAGATAAGGAACAAGCTCAAGACCTAAAGCCTATGATCACTACATCAAATCACAAGTTAATGAATGAAGTTAAAGACTACGAGCACAAGACTAAAGTTGAAGCATAGTATGCTAAGTTTAAATATTTGTAAATTGGAGTTACCTCCCTTAGGGAGGAGATTGTTAGGAACAAGAAAAGTCTCGGTCACTTCCAATATTAACTAGTCAAAGCCCGTAGTTAGTCAATGTTTAGATTATAAGCTAATATGGCCCAAAGGCCCATGGAAAGCCTCACAAGGCCCATGGTTGGCCACCCTTAAACTATAAATACACCTCTCTATGCCTTGGAGAGGTGGTTGGTTGGTTGTATGTTTCATTTCACTTAATCCATTTCATGTTCACTACTTTCTTTTACTAGAAAACACATCCTTCCTCCTACTTTCTCTCTCTAGTTTTTGGTTCATATATCAAAGATTACTTGTATTCTACACCTTTTATTTGAAAACCGAGTTGTGCACTGAAGTGTACACAAGTCATTTCGATGAGAAAAATTTTGAAAACCTTTTTGAAAAATTTTGAATAAATTTTGCTCATAAATAAAATATTTCTTTTATTTTTTTCTTAAGATAAGTGCACTGACACGTACACTTTCTTTTCTTTGAAAAACACGGGTCTCATACTGAAGCATACGAAAACAATTGACTTGAGCTACAAAACTTTAAATGTCTTGATTGAGTAGCTCAAGACCGAAAAGATTTCTCTTTTTGTTGTTAAGGATAAACACACTGAAGCGTACATTTTCCTTTTATCTAAAGACCGGTTGTTGACCTGAATTAGCCAACAGCCATTATGATATCAAATTAGACAACAACCTTTGGAACCCATTTAAGCACGGTGCTAACGGGTTTACCAAATTTCGAAAATCATTTAAAGGTTGTGTCAATTCGATGCAAAGAAGTTGAATTCCAACAAGGACTGGAAATCGGTGTTTCATTTTGAAATAATTCTCGTGGTATCAGCGGAGATATAAAATTCTTTTTGTTTTTCCATTGATTATGAAAACTTTGATTTTTTTTGTTTTTCCATTGTTGAAACCCAATGTTTCATTTTGAGAATTCATTTTTGAAATGAATGGAAATCTTCCGCTGTTTGAAATTTTCAAAGCAGAGTCATTCTTGTTTTGCAATGAAAGCATTTCTGATTTTGAGTATTTGAACGATTTTGAGTGACTTTGCTTTGGTCTCCAAACTTGCTTTACCGGTATAAAACGATATTTTGGAGTTTCAAAAACATCTTTTTCTTACTTAAATCACTTGATTTAAAGGCCTTTTGAGAAGTAGGTGCTTCAAAAGTTTGAGGTTTCTTAGAAAACTTCCTATCTTTTTTCAAAGAATAGGTTGTAAACTGAGACACCCTCTTTGGAAATGATTTGGAAGATTCACCCGTGTAAATCTTCGATGAAACACTTACTTTTGGTGTTAAAAATTTGACATAGGAGATTTTCCTTTTTCCCGGTTAAGAGTATCAAACTTTGCTTTTAGGGCATTGTATGATATTCTCAACTCACTATATTCTTTTTGATTTGAAATAAGATCTTGTAATGCCAACTTTGATTCTAAGAAAGCAATTTGTTTCAAAAACTGATCTTTTTTGGCTTTGGAATCTTAAAACTTACGGTCCAATTGTCGTTCAAGGACAACTCTTGACTTTTCAAGTTTTCAAAATATGTTTCGAACTTGTCTGTTTTCTTTGAAAAATCGACTTTGGCATCCTCAAAATCTTTTGTTTGTTGAGCTAAAATCATTTCGAGTTCCTTAACCTTTGTTTCAAAAACATTATGTTTCATTTCTGAAAAGAATCTTTTTCTCTCCCGATTCTGATTCAACATTTGAGGAATCAGAATCATACAAAGATTTT
Source organism: Tanacetum coccineum (assembly GCA_026074375.1). Classification (NCBI taxonomy): domain Eukaryota; kingdom Viridiplantae; phylum Streptophyta; class Magnoliopsida; order Asterales; family Asteraceae; genus Tanacetum; species Tanacetum coccineum. Next base: position 6,964 of record BQNB010135998.1, read on the forward strand.
TGAAGGAAATCATTTAAAATTCAAGAGTCAAACTTTTTCTTTTTCATTGATTCAATCTTTTGAAAAACTTTATCAAACTTTTTATCCGCAAATTCAGACAACTGAGACTGTAATTTTTTGCTTTGTTTTGAGAAACGTTTGAACTTTGTGTCTGAACTCGTGACTTTTTTATTGAATCAAACAAATTTTTGTAAACCAACTTCAAGTGTTCATTCTATTTAATTAATGAAGCCACTTGATGTTCCAACTCAATGTTTTGAGTTTCAATCTTCTCAAAATCGAACTTAAGTTTGACGTCATCACATTGATTAGTTTCATCCCTTTAACTTTGAATTGACTTAAACAAATCTTTATAAGTTTGTTTCAAATGTGCATTTTCGATTTGTAATGATGCCACAAAATTCTCATTTTCTGTTTGCAGCGTTTTCAAAGAGTTATTTTCATGAGTTTTGTGTTGAAGTGCTATTTCAAAAGCAATACTTTGTGCCTCTAGTTTTGAAAAATCCTTTTGCAACTAAGCACATTGTTTTGTCATTTCGTCTTTGACATCGGTAGCTTGTTTTGAAAGTTCAGTTATGGTCTTTTTGAGACAACTATTTTCACTTTCCAAAAGAGAATTTTGTTCAAAGATCTCTTTCTCATACACATGGATATGTGACTCTGATATGGCTGACTCAAACTGGGTTTTGAAGAATTCTTGTTGTATGTCCAAAATTAAACACGTTTCATCAAACTTGTCTTCAAGAGACATGACGTACTTTAAATCATCTTTCATTTCTTTGACAAGACTCTTTTAAAAACAGTTTAGTTGATGATTGACGTTTTTAACTAAAGGTTTAAACTCTTCTGACAATCGATTTCTGACTCTCTCGTTGATACTCTGTTCAAAACTCATTTCGAATAAATCATCTCGATTAAGTTCTAATTTTGAAAACATTTGTTTTTCAAACTTGAGCATTGCCTGCTTAACATAGCAAAAATATTTCATTGGAAGACTGTTCCAAGGTTTTGGATCATAATTTCTCAGTTGAGCTTATTCCAAATGTTTTTTGAAATTTTAAGCTTGTACTAAATCTTTTTTCAAATAAACATTTCTTCTTTTCAAGGGAACTTTTGGTGGTTCTTAAAATTGAGTCTCAGCATATACAAAGCCATGATACGACAGCGGAGATTTTCTTTGTTTTACTTTCAAACGTTTTTCAGTTTCACATTTTAATTCCTCTTCAGAAATGATCTTATGATCAGAAAGTAAGTCTTTTCCTATTTCATCAATGTTATACAAGCATGGTGCTAACTCCTTGGCTTTGTTTAATAAACTTTGGTTTTCAACATCATTTTTGTTCTCAAAGCCAATGCCCTGTTTTCCCGATTAAACATTGTCTTCCATTGGAAGCAACATGCGAATAGTCTGATCAGTCTGTCCCGCTTTTCGAAGTCTATTTTCAAGATCGTTTATTTGTTTCAAAAACTCTTGATTTTTATTTTCAAGTTCGTTTTTCCTTTTTAAAATTGGTTGGACATACTCATCAAACTTTTCATTTTCCCTGGCGAATGTCTTATCTTTTTCACTAGCTTGAGATTTAAGGTTTGAAATTTCATCATTTAAAAGATTAATCTTTTTACAGTATTCAGATTCAATTGACTTATCTTTTGAAAAATATTTTTCTTTTTTCTTATATCTCTCAAGCTCGTTTGTCAATAAGGCATTCGCTTGCTGAGCTTCACGATTTACTTTATTACATTTTTCAACATCACACTTGATGTTATTAATCAAGGAAGCAAAGAAAGTACGTTGTTGCTCATAATCTACATCATGCTGGTCTTCCTTATCTCTATTCGGATCCATATTTGGTATATTAGACATAATATTACTATTATTCTCATTCACCAAATATGTGTCAGGAATAGATTCAGGTTGGTCATGATTTTGTATCCCATGAGCGAACACATTTTCAAATGTATCATTATTTGAATGAGGTACCTCAGTCACTGTGTCACTGTCATATGGATGACCAATATCAGCATCTGCATCATTCCCGTCTGAACAGCTAATTTCATTGTCAGAACTTTTGATTTCATTTCGTGAGCTGTTGCTTTCATGTTGTGAACTGCTACTTTCACCTAGTTGTTATGATGATGTAGCAGAGTCATATGTGCTTTCATTAGCAACCAAACTATCATATATTTCTATGCCCTTATTGACCAAACAAGCTTCTAATTATGCACCGTTAGTGACCAAACAAACTTCCAATGTTGTACCCTTAGAGACCAAACTCTCTTGTTTCTGCATCTCACTTTCTTGCAGCCGTTTTTCAATCTCCTTTATTGCTTGAACTTCTTTCTCTTTCATCCGTAATTCACCGTATTTAAGTACTCTTTCATCAATAAGCTTGTCAAGTTCATCCAGATACCGGAGTAAAATACGTTTGTAAGTTTCAGGTTCCCAGCCCGTATAGTCTTAAAAGTGCTTTTGCCAGCATTTATTCTGAAAATCCAAAGCATTCACCTCTTTCGAGTCAAAAAATTCCTTGAGCGGTGTTCTAAGTATATCAAGATAAGACTTTGGATTTGATGAGTGAAGATTCTCTCTTTCAAGTTGCCATTGTAGCTGATTCAAATTATGGTACGTCTTCATTCTGAAACTCTCATGCTCTTCGTGGAAGAATATTCGAAATGCAATTTCATATACTCTTGTTGGAAGGCTGTTAGTATTATGAAGAAATTCAAGGTGTTTCTTGAGGTTTTTGAACCATTCCAAGCATTTTTTATCATGGAAGAATATTTGAAATGCAATTTCATATACTCTTCTCGGAAGGTTGTTTGTATTATGAAGAAATTCAAGGTGTTTCTTGAGGTTTTTGAACCATTCCAAGCATTTTTGATGTAGTTCCCTTTCATCCAATTGCATATGTTGCAATTCCATCTCTTCTGAATTTGAACTTGATGATTCCATTGAATTTCGATGTGTGAACTTGATTTGTGGATCTTTTCGATGATTATGAAGTGTTGTGTGGTTTGAACAGTTAACCCGCGATTTTTCCCTCCAAAAATTAATTTCGCTAAAATTTGAAATTTTCTTACGAATCCAATTCTAAATGTAGGAAAAAAAATTAAATTTTAAAATTTTGCCATCAACTTTTAACCGTAAAAATTTGAATTTCCTCCCAAAAAATTGAATTTTAGCCTAAAATTTTCATTGTTATACCAAAATTTGAATTTGACGTAAAAATAATCTATAAAGTTTACTAGAAAAAAATAAATTTTACATAGGTTTTCCTGCCAAAAAACTTTTTTATTAGGAAGGATATTTCGCGGGATTGATCAATGTACTTGTTTCGCAGAATGAATCCCTCTCATGTTTTGCAAAAATAACATATGTAATGTTTCTCACAAATATGTTCCTGTGTAATGTCTCACACAAATATGTTCCTGTGTAATATTTCGTACAACTATGTTCCTGTGTAATATTTCTCACAAATATGTTTATGTGTAATGTTTCACACAAATGTGTAAAATTTTGCGGAGTTTTGTTTCGCACAACTTACGTATTTCGCACAAATGTTACACCTGTCACAAATATTACACAAACATATTTCACACAACTTGTTACACAAACATATTTCGCACAATTTACGTATTTCACACAAATGTTACACTTGTTACAAATATTACACAAACATATTTCGCACAATTCTTCAAAAACACATTTCGCACAAATGAGGTAAAAATGAAACAAACACAAAAAAACATCTAAAAACCACACTTTTTAACGTTTTTTCTTGAAACGTTTTGCAAAACTAAGTATTACTAGGCAATATCTATCATAAAAATCTAACTTTAACGTTTTTAACAACAAAAAATTAAGATCAAGATTTTTGAAATATGCCTAAGAACGTAAAAAAAATTGAGATTTTTGCAAGATAAAACGCATAGAAACGCACTAAACACTCTAGATATGGTTTTTGAATAAAAAAGATACTAACTTTTTGACAAAATAAGCACATAAGCAAAATAATCCGAATCTATATAAGCGCAAATAAGCCACAAAATAAGCAAAACAACCACACACGAACACTATAGATCCCAAGATGAAACCATGACGAATGATACCAATTGTAGAATATTAATAATGTTAGGTCTGAAAATCAGGATCAATAAGCAATAAAGTGTTTAGTCTAGAGAGAGAAAGAGGGAGGAGGAGGATTAGAGAAAAGATTAGAATGAGAATAAGAAACACCTAGAGACACGAAAATTAGAATAAGCACAGCAAATCAAGACCGAAAAAGCTCGAATAAGACCAAAATAAGCTCGAAATAAGCTGCTAGAATAAGCTGTCAGAATAAGCTGTTGGAATAAGCTCTCCAAAACCACACTAAATCGCTCCTGCAACTCTGATACCACTTGATTTAAATCTCGATTCACGATCTCGGGAGGTCGGGGATGATGGAAATAAATGAAAGCCATTTTAGAGAGAGAAAATACTTTATTAATGAATGATTAGTAAAATTACAATTATGAGGTTCACCCTTCTAAGGAAGATTAGAGAGGGTATTTATAGCCTAAACACAAGCCATCTTTAGGCTAATTACATTTCTAGTCCTTGTGTTTAAGACTATATAAAAACTAATGTAATTTCCATATAGACACCATATTTTTTAATCCTAACAAATAATCACACAAATAAGCACATGAATGAAAGAAGCGGGGAAGAAGAAAGATGGTGGAGAGTGTTTGGATAATATTTCACTTACACACATAAAACATACACTCACACACCCTCTCTATGTGTAGAGAGGCTTTATATAGCCTTGGTGCCGGCCATGGGCCTTCTTATGGGCTTCCATGGGCCGGGCCTTGGACTATTACATCATTTAGTCTAACTAACTAGCATATTGGACTAACTATTACACGCATGATATTGTCTAACTATTACACGGCTCATGAGATCGATAATGATCATCACTTCACTAAAAACTGAATTCCTAACATCGGCTTTCTCCACGGCTGACGTGACCATAAGCTCCTCCAAATTACCACCATCTTCACTACTTCTTCCGGTTGTCATAGGTTTGGTTGAATCCTCGACAAACTGAATTTCTGCCATGTTGTTTTGGTTACTGTAATTCCCTTATCTGACCTTCATTTATTCTCGTCTCTCATTAAGTAAATCCCTTATCGAGACGAAGTTTGAAAGTATGTATACGATATTAGTATATTTGTATGTATGATATTTGTAATTTTAAATAGTATATTACTATTTATAGACTTAACCCCAGATAAAATTATAATATATTATCAATAAAAATGTTGTTTAGTTTATAACTTGTGTCGGATCTTGAGATTCTGAAAAGGATATGTATACCGTAGGATTAGGGATGAGCTCGGTTTCAGTACTGTATTGGTGATCTCGAAATTTTTTGGGCTCGGTTTATGGTACCGGTTTCATACGGTGTATCGAAAGTCGGTACCGGTTTTAGTTCAGTGCCGGGATTCAACTCAAAATGCTCATCCCTATGTAAGAGTGACAAAATCAAGTTTGTAACGAGTCAAAATAAATTGGTTTAGTTTGTTGGGGGTATGCATTGTCCTAAGGTGCTAGTTCTAAATTATAACTAATATTAAGGCATTCAATGCATCGACATTTTAAGGTTTAATACTCTTATGCAAATGCCGCATTAACACGCTAACTTGTTAAACATACTCACAATGCAATGAACTTTACACAATTTATTGTTATATATGTTATATAACTTATAATTTGTGTAATATATATAAACAAATAATAAATTAATCTAATTTATATAACATAGTTGTACGGCAACATAAAAGTTACGTCTATAGTTATTTGTTTTATTTATTAAGTCTAGACTTTTATCCCTCACATTATCAAATTTTAAATCTTTTATATAATAAGATGAAAATGTTTTGTGGCAATATATTCTTTTATTAACAAAAAGAACTCAATTACAAAATCAAGCCCTCATATTAGTTAATAAAAGGTAAAACTGAATCAGCTTGGTCAAACTATTAATAAATTCGATGAAGAAATTTGGTGAAGAATAAAATGAAAATACGCATGACCATGTGAGCTATTTTTCTTGTAATTTTAGACTTAAGTGTAAGTAGGCGTTATATTTTTATCAGTTTACAAAATTTCCAATCAACCCTTAAACTTTTTAAAAAAAGACTAATCTTAAATTTAATTTTATGAATTCAAGTGTAAGAGCTCTCAATTTTCATAATTTTTAAAAAGTTATATATTTCACACAAAAACTTTATATACTTTAATTTTTTTATAAAATACTATTGTTATTATTATTATCAATATTATTATTATTGTTATTGATGGAAAGTTTTGAATTACATTATAATTCAGAATTTTTATACTTTAAAACATCATTATTTATTATTATTATTATTATATAAATATTAAAATAATATCAATAATAATCTAAATATTATTATTATTATTTATTGTTGTTACTATAAATATTATATTACTATTATTATTATTATTATTATTATAACATCACTTTATTAGAATAAATATGATATTTACAAAAAGTTAGTGGAGAGCCGAGATACTAGCTGAGCTCCCACTCCTTTAGCTATAGCAAAGCTAATCATATTAAAAATATGAATAGCAGCACGTGCTCCAATGTCTTGAGTCACGGAGAACTTTCGAATCCGCTTCAGTAGGGTCACCGCATCCTTATCATAATTATTATTATTATTAAATTTTTAAACCCGAACAATTATTATCATTATAATTATTATATTATAACGTCACTTTATTATAAATTATTATTATTATTATTATTATTATTATTATTATTATTTTCCTTTATTATTATTATTATTATTATTATTAGGTTTATAGTAATATTGAAAACACCACCGACGTACACGTAGATGTGATTGATATAAGCACGAGATTAAATATAATATATCTAAACATATATGTTTGATGTATTTGAATTATGTTAAAATGTCAAATTAACTACTCAAACAATAATATTATTAAACAAATTTGATCATTTCGAGACCCGAACTAATATAGTTGAAATACTATCATTAGTTATAGTCATTGTCCCAACTTACTCCGTGTCTAATATCTTGTACACGAGTCAATAACTAGAACTAAGATAAGAATAAAGTAATTTAATTGTAATATAAAAACCTGTAGATGCACGAGATTATAAGTATCAAAATGAAAGCATGGCGTATAAGTACGCATTAAACAAATTTAAGTAAAATATAATTATTTGTTGTGCGTATAGTCTAACGTCATGCATGTGAAACATTGTCATATTCTTATATGTTTGGATATTAAATTAAAAATTTTAAAATAAATTTAGTTTACGTGTAAACCTCGCTAGTAAACTGAAACTCCAAATCGTATCTTATATTGATTGGTTGTACTTTTGTAGTAAAATTTAATGGTCTTTTATATAAGTTTTGACATACTTAGCTCCACACTAAAATTATTCAATTAGAGGTCATATACTTTCTTCCTTTAAGAGAAAAGATACTGTAGCTTTTTACCTATCATTGTAAACAAGTAGGATGGTCTATTATTCTTCACATGCGATTCCCTTCAAAAACTTGCACCATGACAATGGTATTGGTGGGCATAAAATTCTATGGTCCTTAGCCTACTAGAATAAAAACCAACATCTCTTTGCTAAGGAATTCATTGGTCCAAAGGAATGTAGGTTGCCCCACAACCTTTTCAACCCAATCTCCCATGATACTAAATGTCAAAATTCTATCAACAATTACAAACTTTCATGAAGATGTGGGTGGTCTTGATGAAAACAAACTTTTGTGGGACAAATTAGAAGAGTGTACATATTTGCATGCTTTGGGTTCTTTTATGAAATTATTATTAGTTACACAATCTTGGATGCACTTTTTCAGAAAGTGCTACTTAACAAATCCAAAACAATGTATCAGCTACTACTCTCTTCGTCCCATATTAAATGGCTACAATAGTATCTTTGATTGTCTCATATTAAGTGTCCACTACAATAAATGAGGAATCTTAATAACTAAATTTCCAGTTTTGTCATTTAAATTTGTGGCCATATTTAAGTTGTTTTTTCTTCTTTTTAACTTTTTGCATTAAATGGGGGTATAATTGTCATTTGGTCCACTAGCAATTGTAAGAATATACCATGCCTAAAACTTTGTGCATTTAGGTAATGGACACTTAATGTGAGACGGAAGAAGTAGTATTAGTCTAGCTAGTACTAATGACCTTGGTATAGTACTGGTTCTCACACAAATCTATTGAGTTATGTATGACTTTAAGAATGGTAGTAAAAAAATAAAAATTAAATAAATAAATGAGGCTTTTATTAGTAGCACTGTAGAAATTCCAAGAATTATTGGTTTTTTTTAACATAAAGACAAAGATAATATACACTACGAATACATAAAGTACAAAATATGATATGTAGAATTACTATATAGGCCATAAACTTGCAAGCAAGATTAAGACATTACCTCATACAGAAACAAAACAAGAGACAAAATGAAGCACACACATACAAGTGAGAATCATGTGCTTGCACAGGTCATGACCTTCTAAGTAGGGAATACCGTGATTATCTTTTAGGTTGATAAATCATAAAAGCATTAATATATAGGGTATACGTGCTTTCTATATTTTCTAGTTAATAAAATGATTTATCAACTACGTATACTTACGCAGTTATGCTCTAGACCAACTCAACAACTTGCTAAGTTGTTCATACTGGGAAGCATAATCACAAACCAACTGATCGAGCTACTTGTGTGATGCACTGGCACCTAGCTCTAAGGTTTTAGCTTGCGATAATTAAACTTGGCTCTTCACCAAAAGAACTGCAAAAAACATACTAGTGAAGTCATGAAGATAGTAATCAGTAATGTTAACTCTAACCCATATTTAGGGACGGACCTACATAGATGCCAAGTGTGGCACGGGGTACACCCGATTTTATGTTGTAAAATGTAACTATTTTTTAAAATTGTCTCGTTTTTAGTATGTGTACCTCCTCTATTTGTGCTATTTTATTTATAGTTCAAGTATGTGCTTTAACCTCCAATATGGGTAACCTCTGATATTGGTGAGAATCACGGACAGCTATCTCTCGAGCACAGGTTTAGGTCCGGCCTCAATGGGAAAATAAAATGGAGCACCTAACAACGCATCTTCACAGACCAAGAACTACGAGATCAACCCTTTCGTTCTGGGGTGATGGAGGGATCATACAATTCGAGCCTTTTTTTTCATGCTTTTCCCCGAGGTTGGGAGAAAGCTGAGAAAAAATATGTGCAACACCCTTTAGAAAATCATAGGTCCGTCCGTACCATATTGGTATCAAGTAATTGATACAAGTGAAATTTGTGACAACAGAATACATGACTCATTAACTAATCTTTTTACCAAGATATTATTAAAAAAAGAAATCCAGAAAATATCAAGTAACAAAAAAGATGAAAAATCTAAGTAAAAGCTGCACCAGTAAAAAAACATACCTATATAAACTGTCACTATGTTTGTCCTTAAACCCCATGTCTCTCTTTATCTCCTATCTTCTTCGATTTTTGTGACCATGGACACTTACGCGACAGAGCCGCCTACAAGAGCACACATCAAGGGAAACCAAAAACATTTAGCTCGTCACCAAAACCATCACGACGTTATCCCACAAACCACCATTCTTATGGTGGTCACTCCCATTGTCATTGTCATTTTACTACTTGCAATATCTCTTATTGTAGCATTGCTTGGTCGAGTAAAATCTTCTAAATCTAATGGAAATGCAGACGGGAAACAAAACTGCATGTTTGTTGCGCATAGCATTATAAACTTCAATGGTGCCACAGGTAAATATACATATATATACTCAATGAACATTTAGTTGTCTATGTTTTATCTGATATTTCTTGAGTTTTAGACTTCATCAAAATAATGTAGAATGATATGATAATCTGGACAAAAGTACGTGATTAACCAATATAATTTTTTTAAGTTAAATGTAACCAAAAAATAAACATGTATGAATTCAGATATGAAGAATGGATGCATATATGGAGAAAGCCCATGCACCCTCCCATCTGCAACATTTAAAGGTGTACAAGTATTCACATATCGAGAGCTGGAATCAGCTACAGACAGCTTCACTGAAGCTAAACTTGTGGGTACGGGTGGTTTTGGTAATGTATACCGCGGTGTGCTTCGTGATGGCACCCTTTCTGCTATTAAAATGCTTCATAAGGAAGGCAAGCAAGGTGATCGGGCTTTTCGCTCAGATGTATTTACTCTACTCTTTTTATATAAGATATATACTCTAGATGTTATATTAAGAACATTTATTCATATAACTATATATATATATACCATCAATTTTAGTATTTCTCCTTAAAAGTTACATTAGTAGATCTATAGTTTAAAAGATGGCGTAATTTTTTTAAATATGTTTCAGCTAAACTGATTCACTTGGATGAAAAATGTATGTAGGTGGATTTACCAAGTCGTTTGCAGTGTCCATACTTGGTGGATTTACTTTGATACTGTATTGATAATCAACATAGGCTTCTCGTATTTGAGTACATGCCCAATGGGACTCTTTGTAACCACCTACACACTCTTCCATGGTCGATCTCAAGACTGAATTGGGCCATTAGATTGAGAATCGCCCTAGACTGCGTAAGAGCACTTGAGTTCTTACATGAGCATACCATCCCATCTGTCATACACAGTAATTTCAAATATACCAATATCATGGTGTCTGATTTTGGGTTCGCTAAGATTAGACCAGAGAAGCTTAATGGTTTGATCTCGCCCCGTGTTTTGGGAACCACTGGATATTTGGCACCTGAATCAGTTATTTATGTTAGTTTATGGACGATAAATTAATAGTCGTGTGTTAGGATCAAACTCGAGACCACGGGATTGCACACAATACGTAAAGAGTTAACGAATTAATAATTATATTAAATGTAATATATTTATTAAATACACGAAAACGTTTACCGGTCATTAAGTATTTAACGGTAAATGACTAACGAATAAAGGGAAGGACTAACTTTGTAAATAGAAGTCAAGAAGGTTC
>BQNB010135999.1:6700-18068 GCA_026074375.1 Tanacetum coccineum
TCAATCATAATTCACATATGAGCACATATACCACATTGCACATCTTAAACCACTCCAACTTAACACATAAAGGATGCTCCATCAAGTAACTACTTACTTATATCAAAATAAAATTGAAACGACATAAAGGAACAAAAATCTCGCAACAACTCCTAAAATACAAAATATCCGAAAGAAATAATCAATAACAACATGACGAGGTAAAGGACGGGATAAACTTATGCTGGGCCTCGCTTGGGTTTGACTTTGCCTCTGCAAGAATCACCCGACTCCGCGAGTCCAGCCCTACTACGCGCATCCGACAAACGATCAACTATCCTATCTCCTTCGGTTCCACAAGAGGCTCCTTATAATGCTTAAGTCCAGTTGGGAAAACGGTTCCCCAACGAGACTTCTTATGGGTGGGGGAAAAACATAGCTAAAATACTAAGAAAGTAATACATATCATACCAGATAAAGGGTAGGCAAAATAACTCAATGACAACTTAGCAAAATACAAGATATATAAGCTATGCAAAAATAGAGGGGAAGCATAGCAGTTATAGCATTAAACACTTAAGCCCTAAATGCATCTACATGAAGGAACCCTAGGTTATAGTCTAGGCTCAAACACCTACTTCTCTATAACCAAAGGCTCTGATACCAATATGTCACACCTCGCCAAGGCGGAAACGTGAGGCGTAAGGAGAATATATATCATCACAACACAATGATGTCTACTATAGAGAAATCTAAATGAAGGAAATAACCAAATGGACACTATGTGTCATGACAATACCCAACACAAGATAAAGGAGTCTTGCATTACTAAAGTAATGTCGTACACGAACAAAATAATCCAAATACTAACAATCTCCAACAAACAAGTATCAAGCAAAACAAATGTCAATAATGAAAAGACTAGAAAAGACAACTCCACAAGCAATGCCTAGGGCCTCTCTAGCCACTCTTCCTAACATCTTTCTTATCATCACGATACTTACCTGAAAATGATGCTTAAAAACGTCAACATAAAGTTGGTGAGAGTCATAGGTTTTACGACACCAATACAAGATTTAAATCAATTACTGTGATTAAAAAAAATAAAAAATGGCAGGACAATTAAGCTAGCAATTATACAGGCTAACATGCAAACGCACAACAATCATAACTAGAACGGAACGTGTCCCCTGATCCAACAGTAACGATTTATAAGACGTCTCAATCGTACCAAGGTCCCTGTGGTTACCCCCTAACCCCGGCCGTGGATACTCTTAAAGTAACCATCCTACCTGCTAGGCAACAGTACCTTCCACTAAAGGCCATGGATACCCGCAGGTGATCCCCCCTGTCTTAGTTTATAATTCTCAATATCAATCTCACAAACAATGTTAGCAACAACATAATAGTCACGTTATCGTCCATGCATCTTTGACAACTATTATCACTGTATCAAAACATTTCTAAACAATTTTCATTATTTTCACCCCAATATTCATAAGAAATGAGGGCTATGAAACTCACCTGATTGCTTCGCAGCTTCCACAAACACTAGCACAAATCTAAACAACAAAACAACACGTGTTACACGCTACTAATCCAAAAGCTTAAGCACATTTAACAATCATATGATGGATGTATAAGGGTTTAAATTAATCATCATGGGTCACCCCCGACCTCCATGCTCAAACTTAACCACTTCGATTAAACTTCCTATCCATAGTTACTTATAATTAACTCTAATTTGCAGAATTTTAGCATGACTTTTCGTACCCAAAACCCTTACTTAATGACCCTCATAATTCATACCAAAAACCACCAGATGCTCATTTATGAGTATACTAACTACCTTTGGATTTCCAAAGCCATTACATGCACAAGTCTCCGAATGAATTCAACTTCAAAACAGTCAATTCGCGATCTGATTGCTTACTTAAAGTTTGGATTATTAACCCATTTAATTAGACATAAAATCAGAAGGTATCCTTATGGGGTTTCTCCATATACATATGGAACTTAACTACTGTAGAAGGTCTAAGCTCAATTAGTACTTTTAAGTTAGGTATTACCCTCATCAAACATGACTAAATCTGGACCCGTATTTACTGTTTTTGACAACTTTTTGGGGTTAAACAACATTTGAATGCTTCCGACCTTAAAAACTTTTTGAGTCCGATTTTTCTAGAAAGTACATTTAATGAGCTACTGTTTATAGTCCAGAAACATAAAAAAAAACTATTACCCTCATGGAGATAATCACTCGTAAGCACAACCCTAAATTCTGCTTATCCTAAATCAAGATTTTATCGCAAATCTAACCTAACCAATTGCTTGATCATGACCCAAATCAAGCCCTAATCATTCTAACATCATTAAATGTCATTATTATTTTGTATTTTATGTGAACCCTAGATCCATCATAAATGATGTTACATGAATTAAAAGAATAAACAAGGAAGAAGAACATACCTAACGATCTTTCTTGAATTAACATGATCTAACACCTAGATTTCTTGATCAAATTTTTTGTCTTCCTTAGGGTTTTGGGGACTCAAGTTCATGGAAACAAGAAGAAGAGAAAAGATATAGGCCAAGTTGATTATATAACTATTTCTTTGAAGTCCTAGCCCAACTCAAATAAGTCTAAAAAAGTTTTTTTTTCTCTAAACCCTAAACCGGACGCACCCTTAATAATAATATATTATATATATATATATATATATATATATATATATATTAATTAATTTACTTTATTACCTTAAGTTTTTATAAAAACATAAGCTAATTTGATTAAACCTTTTTACTTAAACGCTACTTACTAACCTTTCTAAAAATAACTTTCGTTTCACCAAACCACTTTCTATTTTTAGAAAGTTTTCCACTAACTTCTATATTTCACTCACTTATTTCATTTCTAAAATGCCACAATTCTCATAAACGCTTATCACTAAATCATCCAACTATTGACGTAGCATTACATGCAATACGCCATTCCTTTCCATTATCACTAAACGTGAACAAATGGAATACTCATCACCAAACACAAACTCACACAAAATGAGATGCCCATACACCTCTAAATGATATTACGCACATTACTTAACCCACTTAGCACACATAAAATAACATATCACCACACCTAAACACATAAACTGAACTCTTAGCCGAATCTAAAGATATAAACTAACCTGCTCAAATCTTGGTTGTCACAACTTACGTGATAAGTATTTGATATTTATAGAATAGATCATAGATAATATTCTATGTCTTAGGAATATATTGTAATTGCCTATGATCCTTGTTTATAAAAGGAGGTCCTACGGGATAGAGTTTGCTATCTAGTAAATCTTTTGTTTTTAATATCGTTATAGCTTTCAAGGTTTGGTAACAAATATTGGAGTGTATTTGTTAACTTATTCTTAATAATATTGGGAGCTTTTATTGTTTGTTGAATTTCATTGTGTTTCTATGTTTATTAAGATCTCTTATATATAGTAAAGATTAGATTCCACATAATCTTTAATATACTTAACAAAGTTTCTACTATAGTTGTGTTAGATTTGTCTAATATAACTAAACCTTAAACAAGCTTAAGGAATTTGATCTATTGAAGTGGGATACAACAAGAGGTATTCTTACTCCCGGGACAACACTTGGTATTGACCTAAAATTGGCTCAATTTCATTTTGTAAATATTCTTGTTCATTGATTCAGTGAGAAAATTCATGTAAATTATATGATGAAGTGATTCCCCCTTGATGTGAGCAAACTTATCAAATGCATCATACAGTTTACACTCCCTTTTCTTGCTTTGTCAATAAGGTACCTTAGTAGTTGAACTCTTTCCCATAGATCCTTGGCAACTCTGTGATGATTAACGAGAGAATAGACATCAGATGGTAGTCCTTGAAGAATGATATTAGTTTCCTTGAGATCACAATCAGCTTGAATTTTTTCAGTTGCAGACAATTCTGCATATTTCTTTATCCTGGTCACACCGTTTTCTTCAATCGTAGGCCAAATGAGTGGACCATGTTCAACTGATTCAAGTATCATTCTTCCATGCTCTCTGTTTTGCATGTAAAGTTCCATTATACTTTTCCAAGAATCATACATGTGTTTCTCCAAGATTAGTGGACGATTGTCACCGCCAAAGAGAATCATGAATTCAGCAAGAGTAGACATTGTTACTTTGTTGTTATGTGAAAAGATTACTTGTTGACTCGGACAGGGATAAATAAAATTAATTGTGTTAAGTAAGTTGATTTTTAAGTGTTTGAAAGGTCTTGAGAATACACTAGATTTTACAATTCTTTGATTAAAATTGGGAAAATACGTTTCACGGGATTTTAGAAATCAAAGAAATAAACCGTATCTATTCACCTTGGATTAATTCAGCTTGTACTAACTCGTCCTTGGATTAGTCACCTTGGATAATTCGGTTGGGGACTATTCACCTTGGATTATTCGCCTTGAACTTATTCGCTTGAACAGAAAAATATCTAATTCGCCTTGGAGACTAATTTTCCTTGAACAGAAAAAAGGATAAATTTCGCTTCAAAGAAAGAGATTAATTCACCTTCAACACAAAAGGATTAATTCGCCTTCAAAGAACAAAACTAATTCGCCTCCTACAAAACGAACTTCAACTTTTCTAAAACACTAAAAGACTCACTTTTTGACGTTTTTACTCAAAATTTCTTGTGTAACTTACCTATCTAAGCCTAGTATAACCTTAAAAATACAAACTTTAAACTCTTTAACATAAAAAATTTCAAATCAAGATTTTAGACTCAAAAGTACTTTTCGAACCAAAACTTATCAAAAGGAAGATTTCTATGTATTTTCCAAGGTTTTGCTTGTACAACTAGATAATACTAAGACAAAAGAAAAAGAAAGTAGTAAACTTTATGGTTTGTAAACCCTCAAAAGGTGAAAACCTCTTGATGGATTCGAACCAAGACACGAACAAAAAAACAAGAAGGAAAAACGCACACAAGAACTTGATTATCACCCCATGGATCTTGATACCAATTGTATAATAATAGTAATCTTAAACACACCTATAAGTATGAAGAAATCTAGAGAGAGAAAGAGAGTGGGAGGTTGTTTCTAGTGAGATAAATTAAAAGAGAATAATGTATAACTATGTGTGAAATAATGAAACAACCAATACCCTTTCCATAGCATGGAAAGGGTTTATATATCACTATACTAGGCCGGCCATAGGCTTTCCATGGGCTTTTCCTAAGCTAGCCTATCTAGTTTCCAAATATTACTTAACGAGCTATCTAACAATATTTATGGAAGTGACCGATACTTTCGTATTCCTAACATAGAGGATTGACAAGTATGAAATGACAATTTCAAAAAGCATAGATAATTTTAAAGAAGTGTTTTTGAAATACTCCTTCTTCATCAAGACCAAAAATATTTAAAACCTTTGGCGGAAATGCCATGACCAAAAATTGACCTTTTGTTATTATTTTAGAAGTTGACAATAATATATTACAAATCCATTGAAAACTATCTTTACATGAAATAGACTCAATTTCTTTAAAAATTGCAAGGTGACCCTATTTTTAACTCCATACGGTTAGGTTTTATACGAAATCTCAAAATGACATTTTCTTCAAAACTTTGTTGTTTGTCCTTCCATCTTATACATGGCTTAAATTGACGAAACTCGATTTTATAACTCGACATGAAATGAAAACTTCCAGAATTCTTTCTTAAAATATATATTTAAATATCCAACACACACTTGGTCTAAATGAACCATGGAAACATTCTTTATGGGTTTTGCCAAACACTAGTTTTTACTCGTTTTAACCGAAAAATAACTTATTACTTTGACCCGCTTTAATTTTTTTAAACTATAACAAGACATCATTACTTGAGTATTCTAAATGAAACATTCAAGTTGCCAATCCCACTTTGATGTGAATAAAATTTATGATAATATTTGTCAAAACACTTATCTAGCATACTTAGTTCTTATTCTTAAGGTTTTATTAAGATATTAATGTTATGCGAGAAGTTAACATATCATATGCAAGAAAAGAGAAATATGCTTAAATGAAGTGCACGAAACCTAGCATAAGACCTAGTATGCATATTCATGAAATCAGAAAGCTAACACATAAATAACATGTTATCCCAAACACTAATGTTACACAAAAACAACAAGTTCAAATACAAGATGTAAAGAGTATATAATACTAAATAAGGTGCAACAAGTAATCGTATGCCATATTACACATTTTAAACATTATTTCTACTTATATGACTTACCTAAGTATTTACGGAAAAAAATTTCAACAAAACTAAGAGTTATCCCAAACACTCCTTTCGAAACCAAATTGATATGTAATTTTCTTAAATCAGTCAAACAAGCAAAGGAATGACAATATTGACACATATGATCCACAAATAAACAAGTTTAATTGCAATTTGAGATGAGCATTGATATGTGTGAAAACACATATCCTTTTTATATCAAAAATGTCCCATAAAAGACAAAATTGTGCTTAAAATACTTGTATATTGCTTGTTTTGTCTTTGTGATTATGTAGGTACGGATATAGCAAAAATCACAAGAAAACGGTCAAAGCCGGACAAACACGGACACGAGAAAGGAAAGAGAATACAAGAGCAGGGAGAACGCTATCAAAGGTGTCAAAAGCCTGGTCACTTAGCCGCAAGGTTGGGATGTGCCGAGACGAAAGTCGCTACATGGGATGATCTCGCCTTCAAACTCATTATTCTCAGGTGGAACGTGAAGCATAGTATTTTGCAAAACGTTGATCCATGGTTGAAATTCAAAATAAGCACATTTACCTAAGATATAATAATTGTCGGGAGTGAAAAGTTCACAAGTTGCAAATATGAGCAGTGTTAGCATCTTTACTGATATTTAGCTGTGATTTCATTTAAAGCTTGGTTTGGAGTAAGTGAAAAGTCGGGGACGATGAATTTATCCTTTTTGGGGCATTCTCGGATCGAAATGCATCTTGTTCTATGATCCCTAACAATTATGAAAATAACGAAAGTCGAAATAATCTCAGTTATATTATATAAAAAAAATTATAAAAATGGGAAAATGGGGTGTTTTATAACTTGTGATTTCTTAACTCTCTCCACAAAAGTCTTTGCTACTTTCCAAAGATTTAGTTTTGGGAAGTTTTGAGGTATTTGGTTATAAAGCATATAATATTGCGCGAGGACACGTAATCGCTTAGTTTGGGGAATTTTGATATGTGTGAAATTCACATTATCCTTGTTTATACTCAAAAATGTCCATAAAGACAAAATTATGCTTAAAATACTTGTATATTGCTTGTTTTGTCTTTGTGATTGTGTAGGTACGGATATAGCAAAAATCACAAGAAAACGGTCAAAGCCGGACAAACACGGACACGAGAAAGGAAAGAGAATACAAGAGCCGGGAGAACGCTATCAAAGGTCAACAAAAGTCAACCCTTGGTCAACATTAGTCAACCACTAAATGACAAAAACCCTAAAAACACCAAATTTAGTCCCTCAAAGAAAACCTAAATTTGCGGAAAAAATGGTCCTAAAAAACCCCTAAACGGTTGTTAACTCTTTAATATATAAAGAGTTAACACCCGTTAACCCTTATAACAACACCTTTTTATATAACCAAACCCGAGCCCACAACCCTACGGCACAATACTTTTTTATAACCAAAAGCCCAAGTCAAAGCCCCCACTTAGTCAAACAAAAAAACGTACACAGGGTAAAAGGGCGCGAAAGGTGGTTATTACTATTCACCTTCTTCCCCGTTTTACCTCAAGCTCAAACGAAAGGGTAAAATCAATTTGCGGAATTACGGGTGGCCATGAAATTCAAGTGATAAAGGACATCTTGACAGAGTTAAACGTCACATGATGCTCTCATTGGCCAATTCCCAAAAGGGAATGACACGCGGGCAAAGGAGAAAACACACCAATCAAGTGGGATTTGCACTAAAATGTGTGTAGAAGAAGCACAAGTACCTTGACACACGGATTTGCCATGTGCTAAGGCAATCCGTTGTGCTCACTTATGTCAAGGGCAAGATTAGAGAGCCAATGATTGTGAAGAATGAAGGGGAGGGATTGATTGGAGCGTCTAACGGACTGAGGACCTAGAAGCTTCATCCATGCCTATAAATAGAAGTCTTCTTCACTCACAAAAGAAAATATCTATGAGTAGAATAAGAATAGCTTATTTAGTAGCTTATTTCTATGTAATTTTAGCTTATTTTAAATGTAATCCTCTTTTCATTTAAACTTGTAATCAGTTAACCTTTTATCAATAAAAGTGTTTATTTTCATTTAAGCTTAATGTGTTTTTAGTTTTTACTTAAAAAGTATAAAAAGCTCTCAACTGTTCTTCATAAGCTCTGAATAAGCTCTTAAGCTAGTCACATTCTTATCTAAGCTCAAAAAGTTTAAATAAGCTCAATCATATACAAATCCTCCCTCAAATGTACCACAGCTCAAATTTGGATGATGGATCAAACCTGGAAGGATCCATAGACCTCACTGGCTTATTTTCAATAAGCCAGAGCTTGTAGACATAAGCTCTGTTGAGCATTAATCCCTGTTAAGCTGGGGTTCAGGTTCTATTCCCATTTACACTTTTCTGTCTTTAAAAATTAGTTTAAATTTGCATTATTAGTTTCATTATGCTTATAGTTTGCTTATTTCTGTCTTAGCTTGTTTATTTGTGCTTAATGTTGTTTTGATCATGTTTTATCATCTGTTTTTTTAGCTTAAATAATATAGATCTTAGTTTTTC
Source organism: Tanacetum coccineum (assembly GCA_026074375.1). Taxonomy (NCBI): domain Eukaryota; kingdom Viridiplantae; phylum Streptophyta; class Magnoliopsida; order Asterales; family Asteraceae; genus Tanacetum; species Tanacetum coccineum. Next base: position 15,485 of record BQNB010135999.1, read on the forward strand.
ACTTTTTGTCTTATAAATCAATAAAATCCAAAAATAATTAGCATAATTAGTAGTTGTTAGATTCTGGCTTATTTGATTGTTAGTATAAGCCCATAAGGTCTGTTTTTAATTGTTTGCTATCTGGTATTGAAGTTTTGTTTACTAGATCTTTGTTTCATAAGCTTAAATGAATTTTATGAATATTAAAGGGGTGTTTGGCATAACTGTGTTATTGGGTTTAAAATGGGTGAAAAACAGTTTTGTTCAATTGAGAAAGTTTTGATTAGTCAAAAGTTATAGTAAGGTTCAGTTTGAATAAGCTTTTTATGTCTAATCACACAATCATAGCTAAATGTACCTATGTTTTTAAACCTGTGAGTTCATAGCTTATTTCATAAGTTTATTTGGTTTAGACTGTTGATTTTGTTGCTTGTACTATTTTTGTGTTTTGATTAAGTGTTAAAATCAAGTAGAATCAACCTCTCTTAGCCTGCACTTTGACTGGTTTGATTTGGTCTTAAATGGTCAATTGCATCAGCAGTTTAGACTGCAAACAGCCTTTTTATTCATCAAATTTCAGCAAGTTAAAGTAGATTTTAGATTCTGATTTTCAGCATACAATTAGTTCTTAGGTCATAGATTATCTGTTTTAAATTAGTTTTTAAATTTAAGCTCTTTAGTCCATTTGTTTTTAAGCTCAAAATTGAGCTTGTGTCTTCTCATTTCAAAACTAAAGACATCATAAGCTGTCTGAACTGTCTGTTTTTAGTCTACTTTTTTTAATAAGCTCTAGTTTTCAAAAATAGTTTTAAAAAGATTTTTCAAGTAGTCTTTAAGCTAGTTTTTTAGAAAAACCAAGTTCTAATTCATAAAAAGTTTATTAGTTGGTTTTAATATAAGCTAAAAGTAAGGTATAAGGGTTGTTTGGTTTAAAGTTTTCTATAAATGCTTATTTTGATTTTCTAGCTTATAGCCTGTTCTTTGTGCTCATTTCTAGTTTAGTTTAGCTTATTAACTTAGTTATTAAGTAGCTTATAGCTTATTTAGTCTATTTTTAGCTTATCTTAGAATTTGAGCTTATTTAGTTTAAGAAAGCACCTTAGTCAGTTCATTTAGCTTTTTGAGCTAATAAGCTCAATTCCTTTAGCTTATTTGAGTTCTATGCGTATTCCTTAGGTACTTAGTTTCAGTTCTTGTAGCTTATTCAATTTGTTAAGTAGCTTATTAGCTTATTTCATAGTTAAGCAGTTAAGTGTTCAAAAAAAATTAAAAAAGTTAGTGTTCTGTCTTATTAAGCTTTTTCCAGCTTATTCAGTAGATTTCATAAAAAGTTTCTTTTATAAAAATTGTTAGTTTATAGCTTATATACAACTTTGCTTTTATAAGTTTTTAAAAATAAAAAAAGGGGAATGTGGAAATCGGGGGTGAGCAAGACTCGAACCCCCGACCTCAACACCCTCAACCCTTATAAAGGTCTCACACAACACACCACTACCATCATGCCCTGGGGTCTTTTTCGTTATACATGTACAACATTTAATACTTATAAACATTTTAGCCTTAATAAGCTTAATAAGCTGTTATAGCTTTTTACACAGCTTATTCGATAAGCTGTGTAATCAAGCTTATTTTTCCTAGGTTCTATTTAGTTCAAGCTATTTTTTGTATTTTTTTTAGAATTTTTATAATTAGTTTAGTATTTTTAAACATTTATTTTTATTAAAAACTTTAAAAAATCATAAAAAATAGAAAAATAATCAAAAAAATATAATTCTTTTTTAGAAAATTTTATTTTATCATAAAGTTTCTAGGAAAATTAGTTTTGCTTCCGTAAGGTTTAAATTGCAAAATTTCATTTTTTAAAGAACGGGATTCGTTCCCGTTCACGTTTTTCGTGTTTTTAAGCTCATTTCAACTCCGTTTTTGTTCTAGTTTTCTTTAAACTTACTTTTTAGTCAATTAGAGTCTATTTAAAAAGAAAAATTCATTTTAGGTTTAAATTTGGAAATTTAGGGTTTTTAACTGCCGTTTAGGGTTCCCGTTTTGCGTTTTTAGTTAAAGTTTAATTTCCCGTTATTTGTTTTCGTGCTTAATTGTTATCATTTGCTTATTTTAATTTGTAGAAGTAGATAATCAAATCAATCTTTGTTTCTAATTTAAATCATTGTCCGAACTACAAACGTGGTTTCAGTTTCACAAATCGTTGGGGAATAACGACCCGGGAATCATACTTCCCGGTTAATATACGTATTATTATATTATATATATATTTGTGTAGATTTTCCTTTTTACCTTTGTCCTCAAGGGTAATTTGGTAATTTTATATCATATTATATTTTATAATTACGTGTGTTGCTTTACCTGCAATCAATTTTTGGCGCCGTTGCCGGGGATTTGTGATTAAGATTCCTTCGTTTGCGTTTGTTGATAGTGATTTGAAGACCCTTTCGTTTTTGAAAGTTTTGTTTTTGTTTAAAAATCAATAATACAAAAAAAAATTATAAAATATAAAAAGTAAAAAATATTTTTCTTTTGATAGTATAATTATCATATAAAAATATTTAAAAAAAATCAAAAATATAAAAATTGTCCATAAAAAATAAAA
>BQNB010136001.1:0-17556 GCA_026074375.1 Tanacetum coccineum
GTCTCAAATGATGAATATCACTAATTTTGGAAACTTACTAAAAATAGAAACTTACTAAAAATGGAAAGTTACTAAAAATGGAAAGTTACTAAAAATGGAAAGTACAACTTATTACTTACCAAACATTAAGCTTATCATCATTTCTTTAGGTTCGGTCAAGAGGGAGTGATTTTGATTTCCTGTGGTGTTTTCTTTGATTATTGCTTTGCTTCGGAATAAGGTACAGATATTCTGACCTTATCGTTAAGGTTTCTCATGACATATTCCTCTCTATCTTTGGTTACTTATGTGATTTGCTATATTTGCTATGAGCCTTTTATCTTGGTTCTCTGATATGATCTGTTATTATGTTCCATTTGAACCCTGCTATGCTACCCTTGATATTTGAACCTTTGGCATTGAACCTTTGCTATGATCCCTTTGAAATGAACTTTGATATGACTTTGCTTTGAACCCTTCAGTTTGAGACCCGAGCCACTATTTGTTTCCTAGCCATGAAGGTAACATGGCCGTGTCATTGATGCACCTTTGGCATGACTCGTGTGTGAGTGAGTGATTTCTCACGCCGTCCCCCATTTGATATTATATGCGCATTATGAAGATTATGGATGCATCCTAGATTTGTTTTGTATTCGATGGATTATGACATTATGATATTTGGATATTTGGTGACTGATGTTTAGGTGCAATCCGACAAAGGCTTTATAAGACCCAGTTCCTCACCCTGGGGAGCTCCGGTCTTGTTTGTCAAGAAGAAAGACGGATCATGTTTGGGCTTGGTGATTAAAGGAGACTTGATTTGATTTTCTGTATTTCATCTTACCTTAAACTATGAATTGACTTCTGATTTGTCCTACCTTATATTTGTAACCATTTGATCATGTAATTTGGTGAAATCCTATGTAACCTAATATCGATCCTTATGATTATCCGTTATCTTTGCTGTTCGATTGTATATATAGTCAGTTCCCTGGGCTTTGTAAATGCTCATCGCACTTTCTTTCCTGTCGGCAAGGTATCTAAGCTAGAGCGGGGTTTGCTTTCAGGTATTGCTGAGGTGACTCCACCATAGAGATCTAGTTTTGATATAAAATTGTATATTTCAAGACCATTTGTTAATTTCGTTTGATATGTCTATCTTTTGGAGAACTTATGTACCATTAAGTCCGTGTTGAACTTATTTCCTTTTACCTTGTATTTATTTTAGACTCCGCTGTTTATGCTTTGTGTTAAATGATTATGTTGCTTTTGAAGTCACAACCATATTGTAAACATCTAACCCTTTTGGGTCGGGGCGTTACCATTTATGGTATCAGAGCAGCCAGGTTAAACATTGACAGGGTCTTATGACCTTTAGACTTAGGCTAATGACCCCTGTGAGGATTGGGTATGACCATTAGGTTCCTTCTGCGTAACTCCACTTCCGTAACCTATCTTGTTTTCGATTTGCTAATAATCGTTTTTCTTCCATCGTTCAGATGGTGACTACCCGTAGAAACTCGGATGACGATGTTCCTAACTTCGAGGCCATGAATATGTTAACTGCCCTATACGATTTTTGATGATCGTATTCGTCCTGCGAATTTACCTTCCTATACCATAAGGCTCGACTTTGATGTGATTCTTGGCATGAGTGGTTGATCCCATTGAGCTACCATTGACTGCTATCTAGAACTGTGATCTTTGTAACGTTCGCCACCTGAATTTGTTTATCATGGTTCCACACCCTATAATGTCCGTTAACTCATCTCAGCTATGAAGCACGTACCTTGATTCTCATGGGTGCCAAGGTTTTCTGCTTCTTGTTATGGACACATCTTTGGAGAGTCCTAATATTGAAATCTTTCTGTTGTTCGGAATTCGCTGATGTTTTTCCCGAAGAACATCCTGGACTTATGTCCTCCGGCTAGAGAGATTGAATTTGGCTTGAGTTAATTCCCGGTTCTGAACTATCTCAAAGGCTGCCGTAATCGTATGGGCACCGTTAATTGAAGGAAGTAAAGGAGGCATTTTACAAGAGATTTTGGAGAATGGCTTTATTAGCCCAGTGTTTCACCGTTGGGTGCACCCGTCTTATTTTGTGTAAAAAGAAGATGGGAGCCATGCTCTTGTGTATTGATTATCGCAACCACAACCGTAATTAAAATTCGTAACCGCTATCCTCTCGCGAATCGACCGATTTGATTGACCAATCCTGCAAGGGGCCAAATATTTTTCTATGATTGATCTGCGATCTGTGTTATCACCAACTTTGTAGTGAGAGAGCAAGAATTTCCTAAGAACATGCTTTTCGTACGCTTAATGGCCCACTCAAATTGACGAAGTTCTTGTATGCCCTTCGTCTGACTAATGCTCCTGCCTGTGTTTATGATTTGATGAACCTGTATTTCCAATTGAGTACCTTGATAAATTGCGTTATTGTTTCATCGACGATATCCTTCTTTTACTCTGATCCAATTCTGAAGAAGACATGAGCAACATCTACTTATTTGTGTGGAGAATCTTAACAGAAGAAGTTGTATGCGAAGTTGCGAAGTGCAGTTCTGTTACAGCCAAGTTGCGTTCCATGGCACTATTGTATTGCAGAAGGCAAAATCATTATGGAAACCATCAAAGTTGAAGCTATCAATCACCAAATGGCCGAGACCTACTATACGGTGACGAGTGAGAAGTTTTCTGGGGCTTGCTGGCTATTACCGATGTTTTTGTGAGGGTTTCATTTCTCGTCCGATTAGCCTTACCTCTTACCAGCTGATAGAAAAAGGGTGGAGAAGTTTGTGTGGACAATACGTCAGGAGAGTTTTGAGAATTGAAACGGAGATTGGTGTATTGCTCCGATATTGACTCTTCTTCAGGTTCCGGGGTTTTCAGATATACAATGATTGCAATCGAAGAAAAGTTTTAGGAATGTGTTTTGTTTGCAACATGAGAAGGTGATCGCCTACGCTTCAAGACAGCTGAAGCCTATGAAGTAAATTATCCAAACCCCGTGAACCATGATTAGACTGCAGTAGTTTTAGCATTGAAGATCTTAAGACACTATCTGTATGTTGAAGCTGTGATATATTTTACAGAATCATAAGAGCCTCAAATATATTTTTACTCAGCGAGAACTTAACATGAGACAGAGAAGATGGTTGGAACTCTGAAAGATTATGACACTAACATCCAGTACCACCGGCAAGCAAATGTGTTGTCGACGGCACTCTAGCGAAAAATCTAGATGATAGCTTGTTTTATGAATCCATGATCCTTGCATGAATTAGAGCGTTTGGATGTTGAGCTATAGTGTACAAGTTTCTGGTGCTTTGGGCGAGTTATATAAGAATAGATTCTAACCTTCATGCTTACAGATCACAGAAACTCAAAGGGACACGGTGAGTTAGTGGGCTATGTGCAGAATTGAAGACGGTAAACAAACTGAGTTCAGTGTTGTGTTGAGTTTGAAAATAGCTATGTGTTTCCTAATGATCAGGCACTTCGCGAGATAAGGTTATAACGGAAGCTCATAGTTCTCGAAATTTTACTATTCTCCAGGTTTCAACCAAAATGTAAAGAGATTTGAAACAGTACGTTGGTGGAACGGCATGAAGCAAGATGTGGCTACGTTGTATCCAAATGTATGACTTGTCAGCAGTAAATATTGAACAACTAAATCCAGAGGGCCTGTGTTGTTACAACAGCACGTTGGAGATGTCCTATGTGGAAATGGGAAGAGAACTTTCCATGGATTTCGTTACTGGTTTGCCTACTACTCAGAAAAGACATGAAATCTATTTGGGTGGTTAGTTGATCGGCTCAACCAAGTCTTCTCATTCTTACCTATACGGAAAAAGAACTATGGATTAGTAAGTTGGCGAGATTTTTTCGACAGAAAATCGTTAGACCTGCAATGGAACACCGCGTCTAAGTGTCCGAACATAGACCGAAGTTTATACGTCTCAGTTTTGAAAGGCATTACAGAAAGCAGGGGAACTTCGTCTTAAGTTCAGTAACAGCATTTTCAAACCACAAACCGAAATGTCCATCAGAGAGGACCATTCAGAGCTTATGGAAATATGTTGAGGGCTTGTACTTTTGGAATGGGACAGGTAGTTTGGGATGAAAATTTAAGTGCTTGGTGTGAGTTTGCCCTCAATAAAAGTTGGCATCTAGCACAAGCAGCACCTTTCAGCTTTTGTATGGTAAAAATTCGATCACCTTTGTGCAAGATGAAGTAGGTGAGCGTTTTGATTGAAGTCCGGAGCTCATTCGAGATTACTTAAATGATACATGCTGTTGCTAAGGAAAGAAATTGAAAGAGGCTAGGATCGGCGACCAGAAGAGTTTATGCTTATAAGCTTTCGACGTGACCTAAGAGTATCAAGTTGGAGATCTGTATTTCTGAAGGTTTCCAAACCATGCAGAAGGAGTTAAACGTTAGGGATCACGGGCATGCTCAGTCCTCGATTCACTCGGTCCGTTTTGAGATTTGGAACGTATTGTGAGAAGTTTCGTATCGTCTGGCGAATTCCCCTCCGCCGTATCGCACTTTCACAGATGTCTTTTCAAGTATCTCTTTTTAGGGAGTACCATTAATAAGCCCTTTGCATGTCGCATCTTATCCTTTTGATCAATTCAGCCGGATATGGCCTTTGTCCGAGGACCTTGAATCCATTCTGATCGGAGAAGAGAGAGTCATGAGAAATAAAGTTATTCCTTTTGGTGAAGATTCTTTGGAAATATTCACACCAGCAGCGTGAGGCTACCTGGGAGACCGAAGATCTAATGCGAGCCTAGTTATCCTCATTTCTTTGTCTAGTTCGGTATTATGTTTTCGTTTCGTTCTCATTTCGTTTCATTCCCGGTTCATTCAATTTTCGAGGACGAAAATTTTTTAGAGGGAAGAAGTTGAAACACCTAACAATCTCAGCAAGTGGAAAATTACCAAAATCCCAATAATGCAAAGAAAATTCATAAAAGCATAAATAAAATTCATTTAAAGGTTAGAAATTATAAAAATTCAACTTATGACAATTATGGAATTTTTGTAAGATTAAAATACTTTATATTATGTAAGAAAAATTATTAATATTTGTATAATCATTTATTGCCGAATTATATGTATATTTAATTACTTATATTTATAGCAATTAAATAAAATAAAAATAGGAAAATACAAAATTAAAGTTGGCAAAGTCTTATTATAATAGATAGATGATGAAACTCTGATTGAAAGACCCTAAAACTCGGACCAAGATCTGTTATTATATCTCTTTTACATTTTCATTTGCTAAATCACTAAAAACAACACCACCGAAACCCTAAAATACCAAAGTGACGGCACAAAATTTTTCCAAGGCAAGAACGATTTTTCTAAAGTGATTTGAAGGTCAAGGAGTGTGGTAAAAATAAGTGGGAAGTTTGTGAGTGATTGGTTCGATCGTGGTTATATTTGGTTCAATTAAAGCAACTCAACGGGTACTAATAAATCATAAAATCATCAAGAATCAGTAAAGGTATTTTTATATCTCATTTATCATCATATTAATCCATAATATACCTGGGAAAAATGTTCATGCATTTGATATTGGTCGAAATAATTTAATCATGTTCGAAACCCTAATTTTTAGTTAATTATGAAATCGGCTTAAAAACTATTTGTACATTTGATTTTATATTTTTCTAAGGTTGTTCATATCTCATATAACTCAGATAAATTGTTGGAAAATTTTAGGAAAGATTCGAAATAATTGTTTAGGATTTTCCTTTGTTTGCCGATTTTCGAATAAAGAAGAAAAGGAAAGAAAAGTGATAAAATGAATTAGGGTTAGGGTTTTACTATTTTTTCCAGGTGTAATTAATGCCAATGATTGAGAAATAATTATGTTTGTGATTTGGGAAAATTTAATTAGGGTTTTGTGAATTAATTGATTAGCCGAATTGCTATTTAAAAGTATAAGGACTTGTTTTGTAATTTCTGAAACTATGGGGTCTGTTTTAGACATGTTATTATATTTAATATATTCTGTATAAAATAAGTTGGGGGGTATAAAATGTCATTTTGATATTATTTTGGATTAAAAATGGTTAATTACATATAATAAGTAATTAGAAAGTAATTAATTAAAATAGAGGGACTGAAATTGTAAATTCTGAAAAGTATAAGGTTTGGTTAGTATTTAATGTATAAAGTATGATTTTGTCATATTTGAATCTATAAGGGCTTGTTTTGTAATTATGGATAATTAAAGATAATGTTTAATTAATTAATAAACCAAAAGGACTAAATATGTAAATTATGTAAAATTAAGGGTTTGACTTGTAAATACAGAAAATGGAAGGTATAATCTGAATAAAATGTGAAACTTTGATATTTAGTGATCTTTTAACCTGAAACTGTTGATTTTGCATATTAAACCCTAAAATATGGAAAGTTGTCATATTTAACCCTAAACTTGTAAGGTTGGCATATGTTAAGTCCCTAAGCTATTCAAAATACTTAATAGAATCTCAAATGATGAATATTATAATTTTGGAAAAGTATACTAATTTTTGGAAAGCTTACTAAAAATGAAAGTTTACTAAAAATGGAAGTTTACTAAAAATGAAATTTACTAAAAATAGTAAAGTTACAAAAATGGAAAGTTTACTAAATAAAGGAAAGTTTACTAATTTTGGAAAAGTTTCCTAAAAATGGAAAGTTACTAAAAAATGGAAAGTTACTAAAAATAGAAAGTATAACTTAAATGAATGGTTTGTAATTCGAATTCATCATTTCTTTAGGTTCGGTCAGAGGATGATATTGATAATTCCTGTGGGTTTTCTTTGATTATTGCTTTGCTTCCGGAATAAGGGTACGGGATATTCTTATGAGTATTGCGTTCCTTCGTTCGAGTCCGTTATTCGTACAGAAATTCTGACCTTATCGTTAAGGTTTCGCAATACATATTCCTCTCTATCTTTGATTTCCCTATGTGAAAGTTGCTGCATTTTCGCCTGAGCCTTTAATCTTGGTTCTCTTATATGATCTGTTATTATTGTTCCATTGAACCCTGCTATGCACCTTTTGATATTTGAAACTTTGATGTTTGAACCTTTGATATTTGAACCTTTGACATTGAACCTTTGCTATGATCCCTTGAAATGAACTTTTGATATGACTTTGGCGTTAACCCTTATCATTTTGAGAACCAAGCCCACTATTGTTTCCTAGCCATGAAGGTATCATGGCCGTGTTTATTGATAGCAGCCCTTTATGCATGACTCATGTGTGAGTGAGTGGATTCTCATAGGCCGTCCCCCCATTTGAATATTATAATGTGCACTATGAAGATTATTATTTGTTTAAAAGGACCGTATGGATGCATCCTAGCTATGTTTTGCATTCGATGGATTATGAACATATGAATATTTGGATATTTGTGACTGATGTTTGGGTGCAATCCACGTCTTTCACATTTGGAGCTAGCTACTCCATGGTTACTATGATATGATTTGTTTGGGCTTGGTGATTGAACTTGATTTGATTTTCTGATTCATCTTACCTTACACTATGAATTGACTTCTGATTTGTCTTACCTTATATTTGTATCCCTTTGATCATGTATTGTGATATCCTTTGTACCTTATATCGTATCCTCTTGATTATCCGTTATCTTTAGCCGTTGTCGATTAATATATATCCGTTCATTGGGCTTTGTAAGCTCAGCCGCACTATTTCGTTTCCTGCGGCAGTATCTAAGCTAGGAGCTTTATGGTTTGCTTTCCAGGCTATGAGTGCTGAGTGTGGACTTACCTAGGAGATCTTAGTTTTGAATATATGAATTGTTTATTACAATTCCTTCTAGGAATGATCGTGAATTTGAGGAATATCTTAGTCTTATGACTGTGCTTTGTGAGATTTCAACTTTCCGGTCACAGGAAAATGTTCATGCTAATCAAAGTTCAATTATTGAGTCTCTTCCCGTATCTCTTATCCCCGTTGAGGATAATAACCACGTTCAAGAAGAGATCGATATTTTCTTTGTTCCAGATGATTTAATTCCACCAGGTGATGATTTCGAAGATGAAGATATTGAGTTACCTAACAATGACCATCAAGATGATCCGTCAATTCTTCGTCCTCCACCGAAACTACCAGATGTTGAGAAATGTCTTGAACCCAAAGCGGGTGTTTTGATAACCAAAGTGTTTAAGGGTGTTTCTAAACCTCATGATTTTATGGCCGATATTCCCACCCTTGTTTCATATTTGACCTTCATTCTCTTTCTTTCTTCATTTCTCTCATTCAGGAGTGAAGATACCGTTTTTGATCCTGGTATTTCTACCTTTCCATTTTCTTATCTAAAGCCGGTTCCAAACTTTCCCTAAGGACAAATTGTTAGCCTCAAAATATTGAGCCGGACAGGAAGTTCGTTCATTACGTGTACGAGTCACGATCAAACGGGTTTATTACGTCGAAGGCCTCAATCATAATCTTTTCTCGGTTGGTCAATTCTGTGATGCGGATTTGGAGGTTGCTTTCAGGAAATCTACTTGTTTTATGAGAGATCTTCAGGGAAACGATTTACTAACTGGTAATCGTGGATCCGATCTCTACACAATATCTCTTCAAGAAACAACTTCATCAACTCCAATCTGTTTCATGGCTAAAGCTTCACCAACTCAAGCATGGTTATGGCATCGAAGACTTTCTCATCTTAACTTCGATTACATCACCTTACTCTAAAAGATTTGAAAAGTTAATGCACAGTAGGTTTGAAATGTCCTTAATGGGGGAGATGAAGTTCTTTTTAGGACTACAGATCCACCAGTCTCCAAAAGGTATTTTTATCAATCAGACCAAGTACGCTTTAGAAATTCTAAAAAAAACATAATATGGACAAATGTCACTTCATTGGTACACCATTGGCTACAAAACCCATACTAGATGTAGATTTGAGTGGAGAACCCATAGACCAATCTGATTATCGTAGTAACATCGGGTCACTCATGTACTTGACATCTAGTAGACCAGACTTAGTGCAAGCAGTATGTTATTGTGCACGTTATCAAGCATGGCCAACACAAAAGCACCTCAAGGAGGTTAAAAGAATCTTTAAATACCTAAAGGGTACCATTAACATGGGACTCTAGTATCCAAAGGATTTTGACTTTGAACTAACAGCATTTTCAGACGCTGATCATGCCGGATGCATTGATACTCGTAAAAGCACTTCTAGAGGGATATAGTTCCTTGGTGATAAGCTAGTAAGTTGGATGTCAAAGAAACAAAATTGCACTGCAATGTCTTCAGCAGAGGTAGAGTACGTGGCGTTATCTGCAAGTTATGCTCAAGTAATGTAAATGAGGACACAGCAACCCAATTAATATCAGATTATGCTTCAAATACAACAAAATCCGTTATATTGCGGACTCTCAGTCTATCCTTAGCAATATCATGCAACCACGTACATATTTCGCGAACAAAGCACATCCTACTCGGTATCATTTCATAAAGGAACAGGTTTGAAAATTGTATAATTGAACTATATTCTTGTCAGAATGAATACCAATTAGCTGACTGTGTACGAAAGCCCTTCCTGAGGATCGGTTTAAGTATCTTGTCAGAAGATTGGTATGAGATGTTTGACTCCAGCTGAACTGGAGGTTCTGACAAATGAATCTGCTTGATATCATGATCAAACATCACCATGTACATATTTTTGAGAAAAAGAAAATACAAAATCAGAAAAACAGAAAATTTCCAAAAAGATTCTTCTCGACATGTCTCTTGGAATCGATAACATTTACGTGCTTGATATGCGATTAACATTGGGACAGGTGTGTAATGAATTTCGAGAGAGAGTTGCAAATAGTTTCAAAACATGTCATTTCTAATTTTCTAAATGGCTTATGTGGCAAATATCAGTACATAAACACGGTCATCAAATTAAAGGGAAGGTTTATATACTTATTCTGCACGAGAAAATTAACGTTTCTTGGTCTTGAGTTGTTATTTACAAGACATTCAATGTTTTTAGCTCAAGAAAAAGGATAGTGTACGTTTCAGTGCGCTTAATCTTTAATGTTAGAAGTGAGATAGTCTCTAACCTCTGGTTTTTCAAAAAAGTTGACACAATTTATATTCTAGAATTTCTCGATGACAATTAACTTAATACTTTCAAAATTGTGTGTTCAAACCTCCAACCTCACAATGTTTTCCAAAAAGACAACAATTTCTTAAGTGTCCTATTTTTTGAGGGGGAGTTTTTTCAAAAAACAAATTTTAGTGTTCTCTTGGATACATCAACATCGACAATTCTTATGTATTCAAAACATTATCAAAATGTTCCAAACCATTCATGCTAATAATATTTTCTCCCACGGAATTTTCAAGACATATTTTAATCACAAGGTATTTCAAAAACTAAGTGTTTATTATTTAAAATAAGGGGAGAAAATGTAATTAAAATATGATCTAATCGACTCAATGTGCTGAACAGTAAGAAAAGGTTTTGTGGTTTTTTTTTCGATCTTATACCCAACAACATCTTAATTTCATGACGATTCTGAAGTCATAAGGTGGTTAGGTTAGGAATCAATCCTATGATCCAACTAGAACCGGAGGATCTACCCAAGGATAATCCAAAGTTAGAAATAGCAGTCCTTAGGTATGATTGGAGATGAATGTATATGGGAATAATGCCGACTAAGATTGAGCTAACACTGGAACAATCACAACAAGGTGTTAGTAATGACATATTGGGATATGCATGAAGGCGTTGAAGAAATGAAAAAGAAATGTATGGATAAAGGGTTCTAAAAGAAAGAAGCCCTCCACATAACTTAGGCAGAAACCGGGTCATTACATATGTGGTCAGAATCATAAGTTGATTGCTGACATTGGAACAAACGACATCATGGACCTAGTGATGCAATGACAACTCTTCCTAGACATTCGGGTTTTCTCTCAACGAAGGTGTCTCATTTGTCACGGAGATACACACGTTTTCTATTGCACATTACACTCCGTGATAGTTTGATTTTGAATAGGTGGCATCATGCTCAAAGCCTCCGAGTACTAAAACCCAAATGTACTAATGAGTTCTAGAGCCAAGAGAGCTATCTAAATCTCGTTAGGACCACATTCCATTTCAAACATTGTGAACATCTTCAAGTTACAAGCTTGTTATAAGAGTCCGCAAATATCCTTGTGATATTTGCCAGAACATAGTTGTGTACTTTTAGTATTCACAATGAAGATGGAATCCTGCTTGAGTCAGCATCAAACAAGCTCTTGGTAGGTGACTTGCGAGATTCTATATGAATCAAACTTGTGACAACTGGATATTGATTTGGTCCAGTAAATGAATTGACGGTTGATGAATTTTGATAAAAGCTTAAAACTTCCGATGTGTTACAAAAACGCTTTTACAAGTAATATGTCGATTGATTTTCAAATTAATTTTCTCGATTATCACTAACGTAAACCTGCAGGTTAAAACAGTGGTGACGGTATCCAATCAACCAAAGTCTATTCATTACCACATATGCATGCATCATTCTACAAGCAATCAATCATGAAAAGCTCAAGATTTAAAGACAAAGACTTCCGCTAACTCTGATTTGAAGCTTTCAAGATAAGGCATAGTATGAGAATGTTGGTCAAAGACACAAGATCGCAAGATGGCATAGACGATAAAGACAATGACAAAGGCTCAAAGTCTAGATCGCAAAGCATGAAGGATGCCATAACCTACAAACAATGATAAAGAAAAAGACCAAGACCACATGAGCTTAAACGACAAAAGCAATCTCATTTATCTCATGAAGGAGTGTCATCAATGAACTCACTTCGGGGGAGATTGTTAGCCTCAAAATATTGAGCCGAACTGGAAGTTCGTTCATTACGTGTACGAGTCTCGGTCATTTAATTAGTTAATGTTGTAATAGTATAATATCGGGAATCGGGCTCGATAGTTAATCTAATATTGTATATGTTTCGAGTTTACTCCCAAGCAAAACCCGAGCCCGGGTCCTAGTCAATTATCCTGAATGTCACTTAATGTGCCGGGGTATATAAATAACTTTTCCTCTTTGGAAAAGTTAGTTGTTTCATTTTAAATAATTCAACGTTTCTATTTTCTCTCATCTCTCTCTTTTCTTTCTCTCTCTACAAAACAACTCATCTCTCTTTCTCCTTTCTAGATCAAATTCGTGTATGATATATATATTATGAAGTGTTAACGGGATCCTACAAATGTTAATATTGTTAAAGTAAATGGTGTTAATACTGCTGGGCAAACAACAATTAGTACTGTTAAGGGAAATGGGGTCACTACTGTTAAGGCCTCAACAGGTTGTGTTTGGAGACCTAAAATGATTGATTTAAACAATGGCTCCAAAGATAATAGTGGATCATGGATTTCAAAAAGAGTAAATTATATTGATCCATAAGGCAGACTCAAGTCAATAGTGGCTTAGGTCCCCAAGAGAAACTGACTCTCTTATTTTTGTGCAGGGGAATCCACAACAAGCTTTAAAGTACAAAGGAATGTTTGACAGTGGATGCTCTAGGCATATGACAGGGAACAAACCCTTACTTACTGACTATCAAGATATTGATGGAGGTTTTGTTGCCTTTGGTAGTAGTACTAGATGTGGTAAGAATTGCAGGTATTGGTAAGTTATAGAGCTAATAAAATTGGACTGTGAAGATGTGTTTTTTAGAAGGAACTGAAGTTTAATCTTTTCTCTGTCTCACAAATGTGTGACAGGAAAAACAGTGTTCTTTTCACTGAAACTAGAATGTCTTGTTTTTGTCTCCTGTCTTTAAGCTAAGTTGATTGGAAAGTCAAGTTACTGCTTAGAGTCCCCAGGCAAAAACAATATGTCAGCTTTAATTTAAAGAATGTTGTTCCTTTGGAGTTTTATCTTGTTTATTTTGCAAAAAGACATAATTAATGAGGCTAAGCTATGGCATAGGGGGTGGGTTATGTGGGAATTTTAAAACACAATGAATAAACTTGTTGATGGGAAAAACTTGGATGATGGTCTTCCTTCACAGGACTTTTGAAAATGACCTTACCTGTGTTTTTACTTGTCAGAAAGGGAAAGCATAACAAAGCCTTCCTATAAGACCAATCATTTGAGCTCTATCAAGCCAACTTTACAGATGTTGCATATGAACTTATTTTGGACCAAATATCTTTTAAGGAGTTCAAATATGGACCTATTGCCTTGTAGTGACTGATGGACTTTAGTAGGTGTAGCTGGGTTTTCTTTTTAGCCACTAAGAGTGAAACAGTGGGATCTTATGAAATTTATAACAGATTGTAGGAAAACCTATAAACAATAGGTTAAAGTAATCAGGTCTGATAATGGGACAGAATTCAAAAATAGAGAAATGAATGAATTCTATAGGCAAAAAGGGATAAAAAGATAATATAGTATTGCCAAAACTCCACAACAAAATGGAGTTGCTAAGAGAAAGAATAGGACCCTGATTGAGGCGCTAGGTCTTATTCTATTTAGATCATTCTACCTACAGTATTCTGGGCTGAAGTAGTTAATATTGCTTGTTATGTCCTGAATAGGGTTTTAGTAACCAAGCCTCATAACAAGACACCCTATGAACTTATTATTGGCAGAGCACCAAGCATAAGTTTTATGAGACCTTTTGGATGTCTTGTTACTATCCTAAATACCCTAGACCCTTTAGGCAAGTTTGATGGGAAGGCTGAGGAAGGGTTTTTAGTTGGGTACTCTGTTAATAGCAAGGCTTTCAGGGTATTTAACACTAAAACCAGAAAAGTTAAAGATAATCTGCATGTTAACTTTCTTGAAAATAAACCAAATGTTGCAGGGCAAGGACCTAACTGGATTTTTTATATTGATTCCTAAACAAATTCTATGAATTATCAACCACTTATTGTAAGGAATCAAACTAACAAAAATGCAGGTCTACAAGACACTAATGGCAATTCAGGTTTGAAGAAAAATGTTGATGCTGGACAAACGAAAAAAGAGAATGTATCTACTCAACAATATATTATGTTCCCATTATGGTCATCTATCTCTTCAAACTACAAGAGCTCAGATGACAAGGCTGAGGATGATACAACTGATGATGCTGTTGGTAAAAAGAATGTACAAGATCAGGCTAAGTGAGTATGTTCAAAGCCTGAGATGTTTTGATAAGTTGATGGATCAAGAGAATGAGGCTACAAAGCAATCAGATTGCTGTTAGAAAAGTGTTTGAAGCTCAGTGTGATAGCCAACTTCCTCGGAGAATAATTCTTAGTGATAGCAGTACTAACTGTTTTATTACTGTTAGCACACCAGTTAAATACTGCTAGTAGGGACTTTTAGGTCCTGTTGGACATCAAGTGGACCCATAGTTTGTTCCTTTTGGTAATATTTTCCTTTTGATGTTGTTAATCTTCTCTCATGATCCCTTCTAATGCCTGAATTGGAAGATAATGATGAATTCGACAGTACTGGCAATTTTTGGCAATGCCTAGATGAACTTGGAAGTTCTCCCAATACCATTATGCTGATCAAAGTGTGGGTGCAGAGGCTGATTTCAACAAAATGGAACCTTCTACTATTGTTAGTCGTATTCCCACAACTAGAGTACACACTACTCATCCTAAAGCTCAGATTATTAGGGATCCAAAGTCAGCAGTACAAACAAGGGGCATGACAAGAAGTATTTGAGAGGATTGTTATGATTAGCTACATCCAAAAGCAGAGAAGGACAAATCACAAAGATTTCAAAACTGCTTATTGCTTGTTTCCTTTCTCAACATGAACCCACAAAGATATCTTAAGCCCTTGATGATGAAAGTTGGGTTGAAGCAATGCAAGAGGAGCTGCTTCAGTTCAAGATTCAAAAGGTTTAGACACTAGTTGACTTACCTAGTGGCAAAAAGGCTATTGGTACAAAGTGGGTGTATAGAAATAAGAAGGATGAAAGGGGAATAGTTGTAAGGAACAAAGCCAGACTGGTAGCACAAGGGTATAAACAAGAAGAATACATTGATTATGATGAGGTTTTTGCTCCTGTTGCTAGGGTTGAAGCAATCAGATTATTTTTTGCCTTTGCATCATTTATGAATTTTCTTGTGTACCAGATGGATGTTAAAAGTGCTTTTCTCTATGGCACTATTGAAGAGGATGTATATGTTTGCCAACCTCTAGGTTTTGTGGATCTAGAATTTCCAGAAAAAGTCTACAAAGTGGAGAAAGCCTTATATGGTCTACATCAAGCTCCTAGAGCTTGTATGAGAACGCACCTATATCTGCTGGATAGTGGATTTCACAGGAGACAAATTGACAAGACTTTGTTTATCAAGACTCTCAAGGGTGATATTCTACTGGTTCAAGTATATGTAGATGACATCATCTTTGGTTCAACTAAGAAGTTTTTATGTGATGAGTTTGAGCAGATAATGCACAATAGGTTTCAGGTGAGTTTAATGGGAGAACTTACTTTCTTATTGGGTTTACAAGTCAAGTAGAAAGAGGATAGGATCTTCATTAGTCAGGACAAGTATGTTGGTAAAATCTTAAAGAAATTTGGCTTTTCTAGTATAAGGACAGCTAGTACTCCTATGGAAACCAACAAGGCTTTGACAAAGGATAAAGATGTTGAGGATGTTGATGTTCATTTATACAGGTCAATAATTGGGTCATTGATGTATTCTTACATCCTATAGACCAGATATTATGTTCTTAGTTTGTGCTTGCTCAAGATTTCAAGTTCAACCAAAAGTTTCCCACTTGAATGCAGTAAAAAGAATCTTTAGATACCTAAAGGTCAACCCAAATTGGGCCTTTGGTATCCTAAGGACTCTCCTCTTATATTGGAAGCTTTTTCAGACAGTGACTATGCAGGTGCCAGCTTGGACAGGAAATCCACAACAGGAGGTTGTCAATTTCTTGGTTCAAGGTTAATCTCTTGGCAGTGTAAAAAGCAGACTGTGGTGGCTAACTCAACTACTAAAGCTGAATACATTGTTGCTTCTCACTATTGTGGTTTACAAGTGCTTTGGATCCAAAATCAGATGTTGGATTATGGATTTAATTTTATGCAGACAAAGATTCATGTTGACAATGAGAGTGCTATTTGTGTTATCAAGAATCCTGTCTATCATTCTAAAACAAAGCATATAGAGATCAGGCATCATTTTATTAGAGACTCTTATGAGAAGAGACTGATTCACCGGGTGACCCGGGTTCGATCCCCGGCAACGGCGCCAAAATTTGATCCGTGTAGAAACAAACAAATTTAATATACTTATATAGTAATAATTCCGTAAGAAATTCTTTCACATTACTTCTCAACCAAGAGAACATATTAAAGGTAGAAAATCTCTCTCACAAAATAAATCACTATTTGTTATTTTTTATCGGGAAGTACTGTTCTCGGGTCGTGTCCCAAGAAATCGTGAATTGAGAATTTGGAATATTCGGATTCGAGCTTTAGAATGATAAGGAAATTTAGAATTTGTTGATGTACACTTACAAATGTAATAGCAAGGAATTGAAAAAATTTAACTAGCACGAATTTAAATGCACATATCGTAATTTTAACGCGAGCTAAACTGAAATTTAAAACTCATAATACAACTTTTAACAAATTTTATACCTAAAAATCACAAATTTAAAATGAAAATTTTAGGAAAAAGAATTAGAATTTTTTATGTATTTTTGAATTTTTTATGATTTTTCTAAGATTTAATGATTTATCAAAAATAAACTTTTTCTAAAAATTAACACTAAAATTTTTCTTTTATTTTTCAAAAATACTAGATTTAAAATGAAAATTAATGCAAAAAGAATTTTAATTTTTCAACTATTTTTCTATTTTTTATGAATTTTATAAGAAAAAGTAATTACCTAAATTCTATTTAAATTTCTAGAAAATACAAATTTAATGAGAAAAATATGGAAAAATGATTTTTAGAAACTATAAAGGTGCAGAAATTTAAAAACACAAAAAGCCCTAATTTTTATGATCTAATTGACACCTAATTTGTTCAATTAAACTAAAACCCTAATTTTATAAAACCATTTTCTAAAATTATAAAACTATTTTATTTGTTTAAGAAAAACAGGGTAGAAACTGTAATTAAAGAAACTAAAAGGTAGGCGGGAGAACTTGTAGAAAGTTACACTATAGTGAAAACGGGGAACCCTAAACTATGAGAAAAGAACCAAATAGACCCCGCGATTGTGGCTTATTTTTTGCTTATCAAAAAGTGAGATTCAAAAAAAAACTTAAAACTACAAAGTTGTAAAACAGCTTATATCTAACAACTTTAACAAAAGCACTTTGGACTTTTAACCACTCAATAAGCTGAAAAATAAGCTATTTAAATCCTGTTACAGAAAGTGTAAGTTTGATAAGCTTTTTGGATTTTGGCTTTTATTTTGCTTATTACTTGATGAAATTTAAAACTAAAAGTTGTTACATGATGCTTATGATGTATACTAGAGGTTTCTACTCTAACAAAAATGCCAAGAAAATTGAACTTAAAAAATGCAAATTTTAACTAAAAACTGTTTTAAGCTTTTTCTAATAAGCAA
>BQNB010136002.1:0-18066 GCA_026074375.1 Tanacetum coccineum
CTCCCTAAGGACGAATGAATTCAGGGATCGAGTCGAGCTTGCGACTTGGTGAACAAAAACAAGCCGCTTCGTGGGAGTTTACCCCATGCCTATCCTTTTCTATTTTTCTTTCTATAATGTGTTGTGATGTGCAGAGGCTTGTACTCTTCCGATTTTTCGTTGTTTGTGCTTGTGATTTTTGTAGGATTCAACCAACAATTTTTGAAGCCTCTCGTGTTCGGTGTTGTGTCCCGGGTCACTCAAGCTTCCTATCCTTTGTTAGCAATTAGTTTGGGGAAATCCGATATCCTTTCATATTATCGATTCACGTTTATCTTTGCATAATTAATAAACGGCTTAGATTTGCGTAGAGACCCGCCTTTAAACATTGAGGACAATGTTTGTTTTAGTTTGGGGAGGGAATCTATCGATTTGATGTTGCCTGCTTATTGTTTTGTTCTCGCATACCTGTTTTCCCACAAAAATAGCAAAAAATTTAAATTTTTAAGTTTTTTTTATTTGTAGAAAAAATGAAAAAAAATATATTAGTAAAAAAAATAATTAATAAGTGTTAAGACACGAATGTAGGTTTTCCGTTGGTGAGAATAAAAAGTAATTTTTGACCCGATCGAACGTGTTGAGTTCTAGCTTTCTCCCTTAACCAGTTAATGATGCAAGTTTGTGCTAGTCCCTCATGTAGACTTTAAACATGCTAGACATAACACGTTAGAAAATGAAGACGTGTGCCTAATATCAAGTAGATATTAAATATCCAAGTTGTGATTTTAAATAGTCTTAATGTATCTGCAATTTCATTATTAGAGATTTTTAAATTGCAAAGAATAAGAGATGATAGTGTGATTACGAATTAGGATGCTAAACAAAGTTTTAAATTGGAAAAACTTAAAGCTTATAAGAAATAACTTGTGGTTTTTTCTCCTCGAGTTTTTTTGTTTATCTTAAAAAGATTAATATACGTTTCTCTTTAATTTTTACAAATTAGAAGTTTACTCTAAAAATCTAATCCAACATAGTCAGAGAAAAAACTTTATCGATGAAGAAGTCAAACATCATTTGTAAATAAGAATTTTTGGTCAAGTTTTATTACTTTGGGTTTTCTAAAATGAAAATTTTTCTATTTGCAAAAATAATGTGTTATTAGTAAAAATGAAAAAAGATGAAAAAGAAAAAAAATACAGTCGGTAAATAAAAAGGATGCAAGTTATAAATCCTTAGTGTTAATAATATATACAAACTCCATCGCAATAAAGTACATGGGCACTGAGAGGTGAGCCGTTCGCTCCCGATGTTTGACATCGAAAGAAAGGTGAAGGAGTATATTTAGGGTTGGTATCATAATAAGTACACGAGCTCTTGTCGGAGGCGTGGCCGATGTTTTTCGTCGAAAGAAAAGTTATACCGTTTCCTAGCATAATAATGTAAATAGTAATTATAATGTTGCAAGTTTAGAAAATAAATAGAAAAATGTTTCCTTCTCTAAAACCAAAGTATTCTTGGAACCTAAATTTGCAAAAAGTTCTACAAGGCCTTTTTCATCATAAGTTCCATAAGTTTCGATTACTAATTCTCCGGATCTGGGTGTCAAAAGCCTTAGCACGTACCGATGAATGGGTGGGATGCTAAGAAGAAAGTCATAATGGGAACCAAGTGAACCAAACGATGTCTCAGCAAAGGAGGTTTTTGATTGCTTGAGTTGTATCTTACGAATGATTAACATATTACCCAAAAGGCCCATGTGTAAAGGCTTGGTCGGATTTACAACTATCAAATATGTGGATTTAATGTTTAAATTTAATTTAGCACACACACTAAATAAATATATGATTTATGCCGGAAGAGAAATTCACAAGGTGTAAACTATAGTAGCTAGCATCTTAGCTCTAACTTAACGGTGATCTATTTAATTTTTAAGCTTAGACCATGGAAAAGTGAAAAATCGGGGATGACAATTTATCTTTTTAAGACACTTTTCAAGTGCTTTTTGTTCCATGGTCCTTAAAGTTACCAAAAAGGTAATGAAAACAATACATTATGTCAACACAAATAAGTTGTAGTTAGGAATATATCAAGAAAAATCATAAAAAGAGAAAAAAAATTCGAAAATGGGAAATCGGGTGTTTTATAACTTGTAAGTTAGAAATCTTTCCCCACAAAGACTTTACTACTTCTTAAAGGATTAGTTTGGGGAAGTCTCTAGGTATTTGGTTATAAGGCATGTAATATTGCGTGAGGACACGCAATCGTTTAGTTTGGGGAATTTTGATAAGTGTAGATTACACATATCCGTTTATACCTAAAATAGCCCAATTAAACCCAAAACACAGTAAATATGGCAAAAATATACTTGTTTTTGTGTTTTGTGTATGCAGGTACGGATATATCAAATATCACAAGAAAACCGTTAAAAACGGGCAATCACGGATACTAGGAACGGAAGAGCACAAAAGAAGCCAAGGACTCAAAGCCCACGCGGCGCGCCGGAAAAGTCCAACCCCTTGGTCAATTCTCAGTCAACAAAAGTCAAAACCAATAAAAGACAAAAAACCCAAAATTACCATTTCAGTCCCTCAAGATTTCCAAAAGTTACACAAATAGCCCTTGAAGTCTTAATGGGCCTTAAACCCTAAAAACCTTACCTAGATCCAAAATCTTAGCCCTAAAGCCCAATACCTATTTTATAAAACCACAGGGACCATTGTTGTCATTTCTAAAAGACCTTTTACACTACACCTTCATAAAACAAAGACAAGGACTATATTTGCCATTAGCCTAAAGTTTAAAATGAATTTTACCCTTTCAGTTATAAAAAGGAAAAAATGGCACCAAGACCATTGTTACTATTCATCCGTCGTCTCTAATTTACCCAGGGTCAAATCAAGGGGCTTTTTGCAATTAAGGGTTAAAATGGAGAATTCAAGTGATCAAGAACACAATGGCAGGGACAAATGAGTCATATCAAAGCTCTCATTGGCTAAAGCTAGCAAGGAATCACACGTGGCTATGAAGAAAGCACAAGGAGAAGTGGGATTTACTCTATTATCACTCACACAACTAGCACAAGCTGTCACATCAAAGGAATGACAGCTTGGCAATCCGTGTGAGATGAAAAAGTGATCCAAGGGGTCAAAATCATTCTCTAATGATTGAAGATTTGTACAGATGTGATTCAAAGGAGCGTATAGAGCAAGGCAGCCTAGAAGCTTCAGCAATGTGCTATAAATAACACACCTCACACACACACATATCTTTTCTTTTTCTTTCTTGTAATTTTCTTTTAAAGTAAAATTTAGCTTATAAGTTTTATTTAAGATGTAATTTTTATTTTTCAATCTCTTGTAATCTGTTTTGATCATTAATAAAAGTTTAATTTAGTTTTCATCACCTTGTTTTCAAATATAAGCTCTCATTTCCTCAAGTTTAACTTACTATCCTACGTAATAACTCAATAACCCTTCTCTAAAAGCTCTTAAAGTCTAAAAGCCTCATAAAGAAGCATAATTCATGACTATTAATCTACTTAAACCTAAAATCAGCTTAAATTACCTTGACTATTGGACTTAAAAGCTAAATGGAAGGGAGGCTAGCAAGGGATGAGCCTCTATGGACTTTAGTGGCTATATCTTAAGATAAGCCAGAGCTGTTGATAAGCTCATTCGAGCACTTAGCTTCTGTTTAGCTAAAGCTTCTAGTAAGTTTTCATTTAATTTCCTTTATCCTTTAATATCTAGTTTAATAATTGCTTATTTGCTTATTTGCTTAATCTGTCTGCTTATTAGTGCTTATTTGATCTTATTCTAGCTTATTAAGTGTATTTGCTTTTCTATTTTTAGCTGAAATAGTTTAAATCTTGTCTTAGCTTAATCTGTCATTAAATCATGAAAAACCAAAAAAAAATATTTAGCTTAGTGGTAGATCTTTGATTCTAGCTTAAATTAATTGGTTTGATTTAAGTTTTACTAAGTATATGTATAAGCTAATGAATATCTGGTAATGAAGTTTTGTTAAGTAGATTGTAATTTCATAAGCTCATTTGAAATCTGTCAAGTCTAAAGGGGTGTTTGGATCAGCTTTGTTTGACTCTCAAAAGTCAAAGTATTTGGTAAATCACTTAGTGCGCCGTGAGAGAGTGCGAGAGTCAATAGTGTGATAAGGTTTTGAAAAGGTTCAAATGATTGGATTGTGTTCAAAAACATTTTGAGGCTTAATTACTTTTAATTTAGCACCAGGGGAATTTATTCCTTTTCTTTTGACTGCTAAAAATTGATTCAAGCTCTTGTGAGCTTGAATTTTGTTTGTGTTGTGTTTAGACACACTCTCTTTGAGAGTTTAATGCAAGTTTACCTTTAAAGGTAACCTGCATATAGGTTTTTGCTTTTGGTCAAGTGTATCAGCAATACATCAGCAGTTAATACTGCTGACTTTTTTTTTATTGCATTTTAAGCTAGCTTAAGTGTATTTAGCTTTAAAAACTCAATAGACTTATAAAGTAGATATAGGAATAATATTAGAATTAAAAGGTTTAATTTTCCAAAATCTAGCAATTATCTAGGTTTCATATAGCTTTCAAAGTTTTCAAAAATTTCAAAAAGACCAAAAACAGTAGTAACTAAAGTTAGCTTTTAATTTTAGATTCTTAGCCTATAGTAGCTGATTTTATTGTTTGAATTCATAGCTTAATAATGGTTTGATAAGTTTTCAAAAGCTCAGGGTTTAGTTTAGCTCATTGTTCATTATAGCTTTTTGAGTCTTTGAGTTCTTTGTAATAGTTCCTTGAGTTTTCTACTTTAATCTTCAAATTCAGTTAGCTTTTAGAGATAATGGTTAAGTTAGCTTGTCATTTTTAGATCTTACACATCATAAGCCTTTAGGAATAGCTTTTAGAATTGAATTTGAGCTTAAAATGAAGAGTGTGCAAGCTGTTAAGTGAAATCAAACTTTTTAGAGCTTAAAACCTTACTTACTGTAACAGCTTGTTCTTAAGCTGTTTTAGAGCTTATTAGTGAGTTTCAGTCTAAGTTGATTTTATAAAAAGTGCTCAAAAACATGTCCCCTATATAAGTTTCATCCTTAGTGTTTTAGCCAAAAAGTGAAAAATAAAAAAATAGCAAAAAGTGGGGTTGCCAGACCTCGAACCCAAGACCTCTTGCACACAACACATACGACTTAACACTTTGCTTCAATAGCTCATCCATTCACCTTTCCCCACATTTTTTTTTTTATTATTTAATACTTGTTAGTCCATTTCCCCTTTTAGCATTTCATTATAAAAAAGGCCAGTAGCCTTTAAAGCTTATAGTAGGACTATTTTGAAGTTGCTTTTTCTATGTGTTCTTATTTTTCCTTAGATTTTCTAGCCCTAGTGCCTAGATTTTTCCGCCTGAATTTTTCATATTTTCCCTTTATTTTATTATTTTCTAGGAATTTCCGTAGGTTTTAATTTTAGAAAATTCATAAAAAATAGAAAAAAGTTTCAGAAAATTACAAAAAATAGTTTTTAGTTTTATAAAAATTACTTTTAGGTTTACATTCAGTAAAATCATTTTTACACCTTTTAGATTTTAATTTTCATTTTTGCGTGCGAGAGAGAGAGCCTGAAAGCGGAGTTTAGCAGCGCGGCGAGCATGATTTTAATTTTAAAAAATAGATAAGAATATTTTCCTGAGCTTTTATGTTATTTAAGACTTTGGTGCAGGGGCGCGGTGAAGGGAGGGAGCGAAAAGACGCGAGAGTATCCTTAATTTTGTTAGGACCTTAATTTGCTATTTTTTAGGAATTTAATTAGATAAAATAGTTTTTTAAATCATAATAAATTCAAAATAATCCAAAAAAATGGTTTTTCTTATTTCTAAAATTTTTTTTGTCCTATTTTATTTTAGGTTTAGGAAATTTTAGTTTATATTTTTAGGAGTTAATTTAGTGTATTTGCTTATTTGTCGCGTTTTATTCGTTTCCCGTTAATTAGTTTAAGTGTTTAATTGCTTTTAATTGATTGTTGCTTTTATTTAGTAGTAATAGATACTCAAAAATATCTTTTCTCTCATTCAAATCATAATCCAAACTAAAGCAAGGTTTCAATTTCGAGGAGAGCAGGGCGTACCGGGAGGGGGGAGGTGTGCTGGGGGGGTTGGGAAACGACCCGGGTGATCACACTTCCCGGTTAAATATACGTATTATATATTATATATATCTTTTAGAGTGAGTTTTTCTTAAGGGAGACTTTAGGAAAGCTCTTAATTACTCTTTTGGAATATTATATTGTATATTTGATTGTGTATCACATATATTTTGCGGGACCCAGTGATATATAAATGCGTACATTTGGCGGGACCCGTTTGTTATAAATATTATTGTATAATTACATGAAATAATTTTCCTTCATGACTCGTTATCATATATCAATTAATTTATACCGGTGACCGCTATGATATATAATATACATTTGGCGGGACCCGTTTGTTATAATTATTATGATATATCATCACATACACTTTATGCTGTCTTCATTCCATGAAAATTGCTCCTATTTTCCGTGGCTAAACACAATTACGATTTGATATGAAAACAAAATGGACAGCTACCCAGGCTCATTCTCTTGTTTTCCGCTGCATATTTCTTTAGGGCTTTAGTAGGTCCTCTGATCAACCTCGTCGTCGTTGTTGATCAAAGGTAAACATCCGCCATTATAGTTCGTGCCAAAGGTAATTTTAGTTCAATTTTCAGATCCTATATTTGCCAAAAAGGATGTACCCAATCCTGACCGATAGATAAAGTATTTTAACTCAAAATCCATTTTCGTTTCCAGAGAAAAATGTTCATAAATTACTTTAATTCATCAATTTCAGTGATATTGCCAAAGTTTTTGTTGGAGCTTCTGTGTTCATCGGCTGTTACTCAGTAGTCATACTAAGTTCAAAGAGGCAAACCATCTACAAAGTTGGAGAATTTTCGGCTTCAATTGTAATCCCAACCTGGATGATCCTTTCTCCATCCTTACCTGAACTTACCACTGTAAGCTATTCTCCTTATAATAAAGTACTTGTAGGTCAGTAGATTAGCACAGCTAAATTTCAAGTGTTTCTCTGATCATGTGATATAAGTTTTGGCATATGGGAGATATGACTAGTAACTTATTGATTTATTCCTTTACTACAGTTAACCTACTTTCTGGGCATATTCATCCTTTGGGTTGCAGCAATTTTGGTCAATGGGTTGATCAAAAATATGTTTGAGCAGTGGTTTGATGTTCTCATACATGTAGCTTGGACTTGGTTCTTTAGCCACCATCTGATTTTTCATCTTTGAGACCTCTTGGTATGCCATTTAGCTGAGATATAGTATCATAAAAGGCAAAATTAATGTCCTAAAATCAAAGTTATTAATTAGAAAATAATGCATCAAACAGGGACAACTATATATAAAATTTTGTGATTCTGTTGGAAGGGGGAAACATAACTGTAACACCTCCAAATAGGGTCGCAACGGAATAATGTGTCCGGGAGCGTTACTTCATAGATCAATAGCACAAGATATGAGAACGACCTCTAAAAGAGTCGTTTAAAATATGATACATTAGATTTATTGAAATTGTTTGGTACAAAGCACATCGGCTTAAATTGTTCAACATTCAAAAATAAAGATTCTAGATCATAACAATCATCCCAAAATGTAATGACTCCAAGTCTTTAATTGTATGACACCCAAAAGACTATCCGGCAAGAGGTAGGGGGGGTCTATGCACCCGTGCCTCATGACCTTAGAAAAAGCGGGGCAGGTCTAGGCGCGAGGACGTCAATAAAGTTGATGATATTCATAGGTTTATTAAATTATAGTAGGGACCGTAAAAATATCAAGTGTATGATAATGCAACAGATGCAAACATCACAAATGTAATTACGTTTCCCTAAGCTCATGACACCGAAGCTCGACATGTATGAATTGCAATATA
This sequence comes from Tanacetum coccineum, assembly GCA_026074375.1. Taxonomy (NCBI): domain Eukaryota; kingdom Viridiplantae; phylum Streptophyta; class Magnoliopsida; order Asterales; family Asteraceae; genus Tanacetum; species Tanacetum coccineum. The sequence goes on from BQNB010136002.1 coordinate 7,946, forward strand.
AATTGCCTACATTGCCCGTGATGATGTTCTAACCCGCAACATCCGAATCCGACATGGTATACATCCGTTGGTTCACTCTGTGACACCAGTGAGAGCTACTCACCTGGATGGGGATGTCAACCCTAAATAGATCTATATATAACATTCGCGTTTCCACAAAGAAATTGACAGTTCATGAATAGCCACAGTGGGTTACGCTACTTAGCAACACAGTAATCAGATAAAATGTTCCACTTCGTCCAATTTGTATAACAAAGCATGTTTCTCACCCCAAAAATTGTAAATCATTGATATAGTAAAACATGGGGCTATGAACTCACCTTAGTAGATAGTCCTCTGTGAATGGTAAATATATCCAAGTATGGCAAATGGATCACACCGTCAAATACCTAAGTAAATACGGCCAGTCTTAGTCTACAAGTTTAGGCTAACGACTCTTGTATAAACTACAATAATTTGCTAGTTTATATATACTATTATCACTTGTGTGGTGGTGCACATGTTTATTGTATTTGTCTTTACTTGTTGGCTCTTGGGAAGGTATGCGACTACACACGTACAAGTATATGTATAAGCGTTATTAATAAATATACATATTTATTAAATCGTGTTTTAATTTGTATAATATCCGATAAATATTATAACTTGTCCGATACGTTAAGTGTTTATTAAAATCACTTTTGTTCATAAAATATCCTTAGGTTTTCTATATTTACAAAAATAGTCCTTATGTTTATGAAAATAGGTTATTTGCATTTAAAACCCTTAGGTTTCCATGTTTACACCTTTAGCCCTTTAACTTTAGAAAAGTTACACTTTTGGTCCTTATATTTTCAAACAGTCCCTTAAGTTTCAATAGTGACAAAAACAGTCCCTAAACTATAGAGAATTCAATTTTGACATTTTTAACCCTCAAGTTCCATGTTTTACACTTCTAGTCCTTTAACTTCCAAAATTTACATTTTAAGTCCAAATAAGTTTTTAAAAGTGGAAAAAGGCTTTATTTGACACCAATAAGCCATATAAGCTGTGACAGCTTATAAAAAAGCTTGGATGAGCTTATTTGGGCTTATTGGGCTCGTTAGCCCAATAACCTTAACCCGAATAGCTCCATAAGGTCCATTAGGGTTTCATACATTGTTCAACTTATTTTTCTAGTCTTATTAAGCACTTAGGATTATATTTAAGCTGTTTTTACTGTTCGGCTAATTCATAAGCCAATAAGTCTCGTTAATGGGCTTTTGGGCCCATTATGAACTCGATAAGGTTTTTACATGTTTAGGCTTGCTCAAATTAGGTCCATTAGTCTTTCTAAGTCTATAATAAGCTTAATAAGCTGCATAAGCTCACAAATAAGCTATTCAAGCTTATTCGTGGCTTATGGACCCATTTTGGCTACGATAATAGGTTGTCAAGCCCATTAAGTGGTCCGATTTGTATTTTCCAATGTATATTAAGTGGACCATATAATCCCATAAAGTATATTAGACCCCCGCATAATAAGCTCAAGAAGCTTATAATAAGCTGTGGACCCCATAGTTATGGCCTGTTGGCCTGTTTGGCCCATTAAGTGGACTTTGGGTTTAATTAACCCGTTAGTGGTTTAATTAAGCTTTATTACTAGTTCTAGGGATTCCGTTAGGGTTTTGCGTAAAGTCCCTCAAGTCCTTGTTAAGAACCCTAATTCCATTATAAGCCAAAACCATAAGCCATGTTAACCCTTGGTGGGATACATGGCCCAGCAGTGGACATATACGCCCACTGTGGGTGCGTATAGTTTGTGTTCGTGGTGTTTAACCACAAACCGAGCACTTTGAGCTTATTTAGCTCACCTATGGCTCGTGTTTAACCCTTAAAAACACTCTACTAGCCAATATACCCTTTCCCGAGCCAAGCCATCAAATTTACATGAAAAGTTTACGTATAGGCTTCGAGTATTTCGTGTATAGGTGTTAGTATTCGCGTTGGTTTCCATACTTGTAATTAAATGAGAACATTTAAGCCTTAGCTCATGTTTAAATCACGTTTTACATATTTTATCATGTCTTAGCACCATACAAGTCTTACGTGTTGCAATTTACTAAACGTGAACATGGGTTGTGCCATGCTAGGTACGACCCATGTTTTAGTTTGTTAACACAAGATAATCGTGCCCTATGACATATAAAGGGAAACATGAAACTTAAACATGACATAAACTAAGACACTTACAAGGGTCCTAGCTTCTTGAAGAGTAGTGTCGAGTGGTGTGTAGTAAACCCGAATTTGTATAACCCAAATCATATGTGCACGATTGTATATTCCAACCCTAGTTTAACCCGAATACCTTAGAATACTTGCTTGCAAATTGTGGTGTTATGTCTCGGCTATGTGGCCTGAAAACAAGGAAGACAAAGGTGGTTTTTGCTTAAAGAGTGGCTAAGTGTTTTTGCAAGATAATGTTTTTGTGGTCAATGCATAAGTAGGTTTCTATAGGCTTTAGGATAGTTAGCTTCAAGTTTCTTAATTCCAAACCAAATCGTGGTCCATATTAGGGTGGTTAGGGAGCAGGTGTGATTGACGAATAGAAGGGGGGAGCTCAACTGTTTTGATTTAACACCACACTGTATTTGTGTTTTTTAGTCTGTTTTTCTCTATTATATTCCTTAAATTACAGAAATTTTGTTAACAGGGGAGATTTTCTTTAAGAATGTGAAAACACACACACACGATTTGTGTATATGTTGGAGGAGGGGGAATATGCCAGCGGGTATCAAGAGCAAAAAAGGAAGGATCCCAAGTTGTTTATTTTTACCCATTGTGTTTTTAAAAAGCTAATAAGAGATATTAAGGACAAGCCTGGAGCGGATTAATCCTAGTTGTACATGTACTAAGGATTATATTTCTATTGTTTAGGCATGTGGGACGAGTAGACTTGGAGGGAAAGAAGGGTTTTTGAAATCTTATCAAGATTATACAAGTACCATCTTTAATTAGGAGATAATTGTAACACGATTGTGTAAGTATCCAATGGTTTATGGGTTTTGCTTTCCCATATTTGGCCATAATGTTTTATTAATACAAGAATTAAATAATTTTTGTGTTTAATGTTTAAAAGTGGTTATTGGTTTGAGTCTAGGTAAGTCTAGGTATTTCTGGGGTGTGTCTAAAGGTATTTTATTGGAAATGTAAGCCTTTTACGTGACCATCAAAAAAATAAAACCTGGAAAAGTTATAAATAATGCACTTCATAATTAAAAGTAACACCTTGATTGACGTTGAACCTTATATTTGTTTGGTGTCCGTTTACAATGAATGTTGATTTTTAGTTTACGCGATTTTAACTATAGGATAATAATTAAAAGCGAACGCGTACAACTCTAAAAATAAATAATGACAATAATTGAGTCGGGAAATTACCTGAAAATGTGAAATGTTACAGTCTCCACCCGTTAGAAGAGCTTTGTCCTCAAAGCTTAAGACATTGTAGTGGATGAAGACGCCCGATTTGTGAAGAGATATGGGTATTTCTTTTTGAATGAATCTTCCACGAGTTCCTGATGGAACTCAGGACCTCCTCTTTTGAAGTTCCAACAAACCTTAACGAGTGGTATACGACTTTGCTTTAATTGATTGATCTCCCGTTCCATAATTTCAACGGGCTCTTCCATAAGTTAGAGTTTATCATCAATATGTAGTCCTTCAAATGGAACGACGAATGGTTCATCGGAATAACATTTCTTCAAGTTGGATACATGAAATGTATTGTGAACCCCGACTCACTCTTGAGGGCTAGTAACAAGAGGATCTATACCTTTCCATACTTTAAAAGGTCGCAATAGGACGCAAGGGTTTGTAACTTTCCCTCTTTTGCCAAAATGCACGACTCCTTTCCAAGGTTGAAGACCTTAGCATAACCAATCCCCATCTATGAACTCACATTGCTTACGCTTTAAGAGGTCTGGCGTAACTCTTTTGTCGGTCACAAGCGGCTTGAATCCTTTGCTTGATCTGAACGATCTTCTTGGTCGTTTCTTGCACTAAATCTGGACCGATGAGTTAAACTTCTCTGACCTCGACCTAACAAACTGGTGATCGACACTTTCGACCGTACAGTGCCTCAAACGGTGCACCAGCCTGATGCTAGCCGTGTATTAACTATTGTTGTAATGAAAACTCGACTAATGGCAAATGCTTAATCCAACCATTTCCAAAGTTAATCACGCAAGCACGTATCATATCCTCGAGGGTTTAAATAGTCCTCTCGCTTTATTCGTCCGTCTCTGGATGGTACGCAGTACTCATATCCAAGCTAGTACCTAAAGCCTTCTGAAGTGACCTCCAGAAATTTGATGCGAATCTAGGGTCACGATCACAAATGATCGAGACAGGTATTCCATGTCTAGTGTGACTAACCGAGGTCCTTTAGAACATCCATGCCATAATCTTCACCATCGGTCATTTTCCCTCATTGGTATGAAGATTGCAGACTTCATGAGTCGGTCAACAATCACCCAAATGGTGTCATGACCTTGTGTCGACTTGGTAGGCTTTGTGACAAAATCCATAGTGATATTGTCCCACTTCCATTAAGGTATCTGGGGTTGTACCAATAATCCCAATGGTCTTTGATGTTCAGCTTTGACCCTAGCATACGTCAAACATTTGCTAACATAGGTGGTGATGTCGGCCTTCATATTAGGCCACCAGTATAGCTTTTCATGTCTTGATACATTTTGTCGGAACCCAAATGGACGGAGTACTTTAACTTGTGGGGCTCGTTCATAATCATGGTCCTTAAATCACCATAACATAGCAACCAACTCCTGCCATTTATGCATAGAGTTCCGTCGGCACGGGGTTTCAATTTTTCCTTTTGTATATCCTTCCTGATCATACCTCCCACGTCTTCATTTTTTATGTTCTCTGGTTTCTGCGCTTCTATTTGAGCTTCCAAAATTTGTTTGGGGAGATTCATACCAATAGTCATGACTAAGGCTTGAACCCGTAATGGCTTAATTCGTTCTTTACGGCTTAGGGCATCGGCCACTACATTTGCTTTCCCCGAGTGATAATGAATTTCACAGTCGTAATCACTAAGCAACTCTAACCAACGACGTGCCCATGTATCACTCCTTTATTGGACAAGGAAGTGTTGAGACTTTTGTGGTGGTAAACACAGTAACATTTTGTTTCCAAACAAGTAGTGACTCCCAAATTATTAAAAAGCAAACACCACTGCACCAATTTCTAAATCATGAGTAGTGTAGTTCTTCTCATGAATCTTCAATTGTCGTGATTCATAAGCAATCACTTTCTCATTTTGCATCAGTACCGCACCCAATCCTTTATGCGTCACATCGCAATACACAATGAAGTTCTCAGCTCCCTAAGGGAGAGCTAGAATAGGTGCGCTACACAACTTACTCTTCAATGTTTGAAAAGCTGCTTCTTGCTTGTCATCCCATTCAAAGGCGACTTTCTTTTGAGTAAGTTTGGTCATTGGCTTAGCGATTTTTAAGAATCCTTCAATGAATCTTCGGTAGTATCCAGCAAGACCTAAAAATTGACAAATCTCCGTTGGTGTTTTAGGAGATGCCCAATCTTTGATAGATTTAATCTTGGCAGGATCCACATAAATGCCTTGACAGTCAATCACGTGACCAAGAAATTGTACCTTAGGAATCCAAAATTCACATTTTGAGAATTTAGCGTACAACTCCTCTTTCTTAAGTAGCTCCAGGATTACACTAGAGATGAGCTCTTAATGTTCCTGATCCCACATACCTTAGAATAAATAATTATATTGTGCGATAAAGACTAATTCCGAACTTATCCAAGTATGTTTGCAAACACTATCTGATTTCATGAGGTCCACGAATAATACAAGATGAATTTCGTCAAACCAAACGTCATCACTTGGAACTCGTATGACATTACTGAGTCCTAAAATCATCTTTCGAAATATCCTCTTCTCGTAACCCTAAACTGATGATAACCCGACATATTTCGAATAAACAACTGATCCTTGTATTTTTGATCAAACAAAACATCAATCCTTGAGGAGATAACGATTCTTCACCGTCAATCTTATTTAATTCCCGGTAGTCGATGCAACAACCGGAATGAACCGTCCTTTTATTATTGTTTCTTTTGACAAACAAGACCGTAGCTCCCAAGGTAAGGAATTTCTGGGTCTTATTAAATCCCTTGTCGGATAGTTGTCTTGTAGTTGTTCTGAACTCATTCATTTCGAAGTGATCAAATTGATAAGTGCTCATGCAATAGGTGCAGCACCAGGCATCAATTGATATTGTGGGAATTCCACTTGTCGAGTCGGTGGAAGACCTGGCAAATCTTCGGGAAATACTTCCAGAAAATTTTGAACGATTGGTACGTCCTCCAGTCGCTTCTCCCCCGACTTGTCTTCAGTCTCCTTCGTAGTAACATGTGCCAAAAAGACATGGTGTCCTTTTAACAAATATTTCTGGGTTTTGGTGCATGAAATGATATTTAAACGAGTCTCGCTTCCTTGATTATTTCTGTCACCGCGGATCATTAAGGTTTCATTTCCCCAGGGGATACGAAACATCTTCTCAGGACACAATTGGATGACTATCGGGTACTTGACAACCAATCATAACAGATTAGACGTCCGAAGCTACCAAGTTCTATGGTCATTAAGTTTATGTTGAATGGATGGTTTAAGAAGTTTAATGTACAACCCCGGATGATAGTGTTTATCCCAATTATTTTTCCGTCGGCTAGTTCGACATCATAGTAATGATCCAATATGGTTGGTGTGATATCAATTTGGGAATTAAATGTAGTAGATACAAAACTTCTATCGGCACCGAGTTATCAAAAAGAATAGAAGCATAGAGCGGATTGTTTTAGAATCAATGTACCCATAAAGTCCCGGGTTTGTTTCCCGCTTGCCCACCACATAAACCTTTGGACCGTGCATTGTCGTTCCCACATTGGTTACCATGGTTTCCATTCTTCAACTTCGGGCAGTCCTTCTTGTTGTGCCCCTGAACACGACATTCGTAACAAATGACAGCATTCTGAGTTGTTCCGGAGTTCCCACGGTTGTTATTATTACCATTGGGGCCAGAACTCCTACAGTCACAAGCCAGATGGCCGATCATCTGCACCTATTACACCTGGGAGCCATGGCCCTTTGTGGTGAAAGTTTGCATTTGTACAACACACGGCATAACTCCCGTGTACTTTTCTCTTTCACCAGGCCCACAGAGTAAGCTTCGCCCCATGTATCGGCCTCTTTGTTTTGTTGTTGGTACCCTTAATTGTTCCCAGCATTAAATTCCAACTTCCTTTTTTGCTCAGCTTGTCTTTCAGTGATAGTAAGAACTTTTTGATCTATCTGATCATTAGCAAACTCAATTGCTTTCTCTATTGTCTTAGGCTGATATGACATTACATTTCCTTGAATCATATCAGGAAGTCCAACCAACTATTTTCCAACTTCTTCCGATTCCTTATGGAACATCCTTCCACACGTCAATGCAAGTTCTTGGAAACGCAGAGTATAGCTCGCGACATCAGTACCTTTTACTTTTAGGTTCCAGATCACAATTTCCAATTTCTTGATTTCACCCCTTGGGCAGTATTTGTCCGTCATCATCTTCTTTAGTGTCTTCCAGTCCATAGCATAAGCAACATCTTGTGTAACAGCCTTCATGTGGGAGTTCCACCATGTTAGCGCATTTCCAAGGAAAGTGCAAGTAGCGAACTTAACTTGGTTCTCTACAACACAGTTGCTAATGTGGAAAACTGATTCATCCTTCAAACCATTATGCTAACACAACCACATCCTTCAAGTACCCTTAAAAGTAAGGGGCTGACAATTCAGAAAATCTTTGTACATACACTTACGCGAAGTGCGTGTACTTCCTCTAGTTCTAGTGCCAGAATTATGGCTACCGTCGCCATGACCATTTGTGTTATTTCGAAGAGTTTCATGATTAGCAAGTGCTGCAGACACTCTTGCTTCGATCAATTGCTCAACAGCAGCAGCTGTCATTAGGGCAGCAGCCGCCGCAGCAGCAGCAGTAGTGGCAGCAGCAGCCCTTGCAGTAGCAGAGGTTCTTTTTGGTGGCATATTGTTCTAAATCACAACAATATAAAACACGTGAGCTTTCATAAACATCACAACATGACATGGGTGCAATATATATGTATATATAACAAGATCACATCACACAGTGATTATATAACATGATTGGGATCACAACACATAACAGAATTGAGATTGATATGACAAAACAAAAAATAAAACTTAAATAACAACACATCATATATAACTAGGAAAAACATACATGATTGTTTGATACAATAATTGAAAAGTACAAATCCTACTACCATGCTAGCTGGGTACAAAAATAAGACCCATAATACTTAGCTGGCTACAAAATGATAGCTATGATCATGAAAAGTAAACCTAAGCACTACTACTAGCGCCCTTGGGAGCATCTGCACGAGTCTGATCTCTAGCCTGGAGTGCTCGAATCTCGCCTAGAGCCGTCGCCAAATGTCCCTGTAGTGATGAAACCTGTGCGGTCAGTGTCGCTATCAATGCCTCCTGCGCATCGATACGGTGATCCTGCATCCAAGTGTGAGTCCTGTATCCCTAAAGCTCGTAGTGGGCAGCCGAACTAAGTCCCACTGAGTGTGCTCAAGCCTCTCGGGAAACCAAAGCCTCTTGATCTAACAGTCGTGCAGTCTCATAGTGGTACTGCCTATCATCGATCAATGCCTCAACACTCTGAAATATCCGAGTCTACCTATCTTGGGCAACCTCGATCACAGCATAAATGTCCTGAGTGTCCTGCTCCTGCACCGCAGCGAGCTCGGTCACCCTAGTGTTGACCCCTTCAAGGGTCACCGGTGCTATCTCCTCGGCAGCCTCTCTTGGGTCTACCCAAGTATCTCTAATCCCATAGCCGACTTCCTCGGCCCTCTGACGTCTGGTTTCGGCATCCAGAGTGCCGATAAACCCATAGTCTATCCCATGACCTCCAGCAGGTCCTATCGAACTCTCCCCTACCTCATACCTCGATGTGAGAGCAGTCAGACATAACCTCTTACGAGGTGGTAACTCGGCCTCGGGAGTGTCCTCCCTACGGTCGACTAGCGGTGGTATGAACAGTGAGGCTGGTAGTGGTGGTAGTGGTGATGATGGTAATGGTAATGATGTGGGTACATGTGGTGGTACATGTAGTGATGATGGTGGAGGTGGTAGTGGTGGTGATGGATGTAGTGGATGATGAGTGGATGGTAATGAGGCTCTCAATCTACCCATGGTAGCTCTGAAGCCTAGGGGTGCATGCACATGGTTAGGGCTACCATATGGGTAAGGTACTATAGGAAGTGGTGATGATGGAAGTACAGGTGCAGCTAAACACCTAGCAAGGCGTTCCTCTGCAGAGGGTAGTGATAGTGATATGAGTGGTGATGGTGGTGGTGGTGGTAAGGCAAGAAGTCTCTCGACCTCATCCTCTGATGGAAAAGGAATAGGTGCCTCGGGTCGGATAGATATCCTAATAGTGGTACGACATGCTGGTGGTGATGGTGGTGTAGCCGCAGACTCATCGGTCTCAAACGGCTCTGTCTCTTTAGAAGAAGGGATATGGTCAACAACGGGTGCAACAACAGAGTCGGCCGGAGCCAGATGCTCCTCCTCCTCCTCCTCAGAAGCCTCCTCCTCCTCCTCGTCATCATCAGAGGAGTCATCATCATCGTCGTCACCTCCATCAGCTGGATAGTCTACTAGACCATCCTCAGAGTCCTCCTCGGGATCCTCCTCGGGATCTGAGTCAGTAACGTAGCCTGGAGATAAGGCTATAGGTGAATCAGCAACAACATAAGGCTGATCCTCAATGGGAACCTCCTCATCAGATGGGGCCAAGTACTCGGGGTACTCTGGTCCTGGCACGTAATTTGGCAAGAGCGGTGCCTGCTCTGGCTCTTCAGGGCCATGCACGTAGTCCGGTGCAGCCTCCGGTGAGTCGGGCTCCTGGAGTCTAAAGAAGTCCACAGCCTAAGCTAGCGGGTCTCTATGCGATGATATAGACGTATATGTAACCTCGGATGATGCCGAATCCGATGACATGACTGTA
>BQNB010136003.1:0-18066 GCA_026074375.1 Tanacetum coccineum
TATTCTATTTTAAGTCTTTTATTTTATAAGCTATGTATATTCGGGAAACCTGAGAGTTTTTGAAACTTAAGGTCCGTGAGTCCCGATATTAGTCTCTGTGGGGTGTCAAAAGCCTGGTCACTTAGCAGCAAGGTTGGGATGTGCCGAGACGAAAGTCGCTACATGGGATGATCTCGCCTTCAAACTCATTATTCTTGGGTGGAACGTGAAACATACTATGTTGCAAAACGTTGATCCATGGTTGAAATTCAAAATAGCACATTCACTTAAGATATAATAAATGTCGGGAGTAAAAAGTTCACAAGCTGCAAATATAAGTAGTGTTAGCATCTTTACTGATATTTAGCTGTGATTTCGTTTTAAGCTTGGTTTGGAATAAGTGAAAAGTCGGGGACGATGAATTTATCCTTTTTGGGGCATTCTCGGATCGAAATGCATCTTGTTCTATGATCCCTAACAATTATGGAAATAATGAGAGTCGAAATATTCTAAGTTTATAAAAAAAATGAAAAAGTTTTAGAAAAATGGGAAAATAGGGTGTTTTATAACTTGTGATTTCTTAACTCTCCCCACAAAAATCTTTGCTACTTTTCAAAGATTTAGTTTGGGGAAGTTTTGAGGTATTTGGTTATAGAGCATATAATATTGCGTGAGGACACGCAATCGCTTAGTTTGGAGAATTTTGATATGTGTGAAAACACATATCCATTTTTATATTAAAAATGGCCCTAAAAAGACAAAATTGTGCTTTAAATGCTTGAATATTGCTTGTTTTGTCTTTGTGATTATGTAGGTACGGATATTGCAAAAATCTCAAGAAAACGGTCAAAACCGGACAATCACGGACACGGGAACGGAATTGAGTGTGCAAGAGCCGGGAGAATGCTATCAAAGGTCAACAAAAGTCAACCCTTGGTCAACCAAAGTCAAACCACAAAAAGACAAAACCCAAAAATACCAAATCAGTCCCTCAAAATTAACCAAATTCATAAAAAGTCCCTAAGCCCTAACGGTGTTATCTCTTAACACTATAAGAGATAACACTCGTTATCTTTTTTATTAAACAATCCAGGCCCAAAACCCTTTATAAGCCCAGAGTTATAACCCGGGTTAAAGAAAGTCAAACACACCCTCTTTTATAAGTTTTTACGCGTGAAAATTTGTTACCACTGTTCACCGTCTTCTTCGATTTACCTCAAGCTTAAAACAAAGGGCAAATCGAAATTGGCCACGTGGAGAGACAATTCAAGTGATAAAGGACACCTTGGCAGAGTATTACATCACCAAACGCTCTTATTGGTCAATCCCCACAAGGAGAATGCTACGTGGATTGTGAGAAAACACACAAGGATGCAAGATTTTACACTAAATCCTTCCCTAAAGAAGCACAATGGCTCTGACACACGGAATGCCACGTTGGCAATCCGTGTGCTCACCAAAGTGATCCAACGGCTCATAATAGGTATCCAATGATTGGTTAGATTGAAGGGACAGGATCCAAGAGAGTGTATACCTGACTCAGGGGCCTAGAAGCATCCTTTCAGCACTATAAATACAAGCATTCACTCACACACAATCATCTTCTTCTCTTTTTTAGTTTTTAGCTTTTAAAATTTAAGCTTAAGTAGTGTAACTTTTCAAGCTTATTGTACTCTTACTTTCACCTTATTGTAATCAGTTTTAATGTTAATGAAATCTTCCTTTGTTTTCACCTAATCCGTTTTACTTTACAAGTTTTTAAATCCTTAAACTCTCATGTTACTGTTTGATAAGCTTCTAATAAGCTCAATACAAGCTCTTTGAGTCTCTAAGCTCAAATTGAGCTATTAACAAGCTCTAAATCTACTTAAACCAATAAAATCAGTTTTAATACCTTTGCTTATGGATTTTGAGCTTTTGGATGATAAGCTTACAATGGAAGAGCTTATGGGACCTCACTAGCTTATCCTTGTGATAAGTTAGAGCTGTTGAAAGCTCTTTTGAGCACTATTGCCTTTGTTTAGCTAAGGCTTTTGTAAGTTTCTTTTAAATTCAAGTATCTTAGTTTAATAAGTTGCATTTGCTTATTTTCTGCTTAACTCTAGCTTATTTGTGCTTATTACTGTTTCATTGAGCTTATTGATTATGTTTGATCATCTGTTTTTAGCTTTTGTAGTTTAGATCTTAGTTTTTCATATTTTGTCTTATAAATCATTAAAAATCCAAAAATATTTAGCATAATGAGTAGTTATTAGATTCTAGCTTATTTGATTGTTAGTATAAGCTCATAAGATTTGTTTTTTGCCATTTGTTATCTGGTATTAAACTTTTGTTCATTAAATTTCTATTTCATAAGAGTAAATGGATTTTAATGATTTTAAAGGGGTGTTTGGGTTAGCAGCACTAACCATAGGTTAGTGCTGTTTTTGACTTTTTGGTCTTTTGTGCTTATTTTGAATTTCAAATTTAGGATTGTTTAAGTTGTTTTTATAAGTTAGAATTAAGTCAGTTGAGTTTTCAATAGTTAATAGCTTATTATTCCAAATCTGTCCATTTCTATTTGCATTATAAGCCTTGTTTTGTCCTAGCTTTTACATTTACTTAATTTGCAGTTAGACTTGTGTTTTAAGAGTGTTAGAAATATAATCATAGGCTTGCATTTTGTATAGTTAAAATTTTTTAGTTCAAAATTGTCAAGTGCATCAGCAGTAGATTAGTAAAAAAGGCCAATTTCTAGCTCTATTTTCAGTAGGTTAAAATAGCATTTAGCTTTTGATTTTCAGATTATAAGTAGCTTTTAGGTCATATTTCATAAGTTTACAATTAGTTTTAAAATTCTAGCTAATTTTGTCATCTAAATTTAAGCCGCAAAATTGCTTTTTGTCTTTTCATTTTCAAAGTAAAACTTAGCATGATCTAAGCCTTAGGTCTGTTTTCAAAGTGCTTTAGTAATAAGCAATTGAGTTTCAAACCTTGTTTCAAAAGATGATTTTGGAAGCTTATTAGTAGTAGAATAAGCTTGCATAAGTTATTTCCCCACCTCAAAGATCCCTGTAGGGACTGTTTGGGTCTCAGGTTTTGCAAAGAGCTTATTTCAATTTTTATTGCTTATTTTCTTAAACTTTTGCTTAATTTGTTCTTAAGTTTGTTTAATATGTTCGTTTAATTTAGTATTAAGCTTATTAAGTTAGTAGTGTTAGCTTATTAGTTTTTTTCATTAAAAATCCAAAAATACCAAGAGTAGCTTGTAGCTTTTTCTTAGTGCTTTTTAGTTGCTTAATTAGATTTCAAAATGTGTTTAGCTTATTGTTTTAAGTAGATTTTTAGTTGTACTTTAAGATAGTGTTAAGCTCTTAGTTGTAAGGATCCATTTTAGTGCTCAAAATTAAGCTCAAAACAGTCCCTAAGGACTGTTTGGTTATTGGTTCTAATACTAGAGCTTATTTAGTTTTCTAGCTTATTGCTTGATTATTTTTAGTTATGTTTAGTTCATTAGCTTAGGTTTAGCATTTTATAGCTTAATTAGTTTTAAACTTTAGCTTATTTAGTCTACTAGCTTATTTAGTTTAAGAAAAACTCCAAAAAAATAGTTAAGTAGTAACTGTTTGCTTTTCAGCTATTGTCTAGCTTATTTAGTGCTTTTTATAAAAAGTTTCTTTTATTAAAAATGCTTATTTTCAGCTTATTTATAACTTTGCTTTTATAAGTTTTCAAAAATAAATAAAAAAGGGGAAGGTAGAAATCGGGGGTGAGCAAGGCTCGAACCCCCGACCTCAACACCCTCAACCCTTTTTATAGCACACAACACACACCTCACTACCAACACGCCCTGGGGTCTTTTTCGTTATCACTTTGCACAATTTAATACTTATACACGTTTTAGCCCATTTTGCCTATAAGCTGTTTTTAGCTTATTACACAACTTATTCAATAAGCTGTGTAATCAAGCTTATTTTTCCTAGGTCCGTATTAGTTCAAGCTATTTTCTGTATTTTTTCTAGAATTTTTATAATTAGTTTAGTATTTTTAAACATTTATTTTTATTAAAAACTTTAAAAAATCATAAAAAATAGAAAAATAATCAAAAAAAATATAATTTTTTTAGTAAATTTTCTTTTATCGTAAAGTTTCTAGGAAAATTAGTTTTGCTTTCGTAGGATTTAATTTGCAAAATTTCGATTTTTAAAGAACGAGATTTGTTCCCGTTCTCATTTTTCGTGTTTTTAAGCTCATTTTAACTCCGTTTTTGTTCTAGTTTTCTTTAAACTCACTTTTAAGTCAATTAGAGTCCATTTAAAAAGAAAATTTTAATTTAGGTTTAATTTAGAAAATTAGGGTTTTAGCTTTTGTTTAGAGTTCCCGTTTTACGTTTTTAGTTAAAATTTTATTTGCCGTTATTTGTTTTCGTGCTTAATTGTTATTATTTGCTTATTTTAATTTGTAGAAGTAGATAATCAAATCAATCTTTGTTTCCAATTCAAATCATTGTCCGAACAACAAACGTGGTTTCAATTTCACAAATCGTTGGGGAATAACGACCCGGGAATCATACTTCCCGGTTAATATACGTATTATATTATATATATATATATTTGAAGATTTTCCTTTTTACCTTTGTCCTCAAGGGTAATTTGGTAATTTTCCATTATATTATATTTTATTATTACGTGTGTTGGTTTCTACGAATCAAATTTTTGGCGCCGCTGCCGGGGATTTGTGATTACGATTCTTTCGTTTGAAGTTTGTTGATCGTGTTTTGAAGAACCTTTCGTCTTTAAAAGTTACGCTTTTATGAAAATCAAAAATAAAATATAAAAAAAAATTTAAAATATAAAAAGTAAAAAATATTTTTCTTTCCTTTTTAGTATAAGTAGAAGATTAAACACAAAAATACAAAAATATTTGCTCTTTCAATTTTTCTTGTTAATTTGTAAATTTAAAAATTTACAAAGTTGGTAAAAGAACACCAACAAATAATACCTTCAATTGAGGTATTATCCATAATAAGTTCCCAACTCGAATTAAAGATTTAAAAACTTACCATTTGTGTCACTTACGAGATACGGCTCACCTTAAAAAGTAAAATTTTTAAGAGCTACCGTGAAGTAAGTTTGATTATTTGGTTCAAGTTGTCTTTCTCGTTGTCCGTTAAAATTAGATTGTGAATAAACTTTTGAAAAAAAAACCCAAAAATATTTTTTTATTTTCTTTAGATAGTGCATGCGCACTAGACGTTCTAATTATCCTAATAATTCAAACGTCACAATTCCAAGACGTCGGAAAAGACAAGTTTCTAACATAGTCGAACCCGAGATTCGAACTATTGTTGCACCAATGGCAGAACGTACCATGGAGGAGCTACTCCGGGCACCCACGGAAGGGTACGGAGAAGCTATTGTTTTACCAGAAATCAATGCCGATCATTTTGAGATTAAGACGAATTTGCTTCAGTTGGTTCAAGCGAACCCATTTTACGGTCATGAGAGTGAGAATCCTCATGCTCATATCAATAGTTTCAAAAGGATTACCTCGACTTTACGATTTAGGAATGTGCCTAACGATGTGATTAAGCTTATGATGTTTCCATATTCGCTCGAGGGAGCCGCTAAAACTTGGTACGAGAAAGAACCACCAAATTCAATCTTGACTTGGGAGGATCTCGTTACCAAGTTCGTTAATCAATTTTTCCCTCCTTCGAAAACCACTCACTTAAAGAATGAAATTTCTCGTTTTACACAAAAAATTTAAGGAAGGATACCTTTAGTGAAAGTGGGAAACAATTATGGAGTTGTCTAGGACAATGTCACATCACGATTTACAGGAGTTAATCAATTTGGATACCTTTTACAATGGTTTAAACAAGAATGAACAAGACTCCTTAAATGACGCGGCGGGTGGAAATCTTTTGAGGTTAAAGACGACTAGAGAGGCTTTTAAACTTATTGAGAATAAATCTAAAAGTTCTTTATTCACATAATAGATCAAATGCTTCAGGATGAATGTATTCTAGTAAACTGATGAGAGAAACGATAGCTTGGGATAATTTCGACCATAGTTGAGAATTGTTTCTAAAAAAGTTGTTGTCACTCGCTCGGATTAAAGCGTGGTTGACGGACTCTTGCATTACTTGTGGTGGTGCCCATTCTTGGTATTATTTTGTCCGGGGCTACCACAAACAATCAGGCTGAGTCTGTGCGGACAACGTGTACTTATAATCAAGTTAAACCTCGCCACCAGGTCTGTCAACCAAATGGTTTACCACTAGGTTTTTGCTCGGTGCAAAAACTCATGGTACAAATAGGTTTTAATCACCAGACCAACTAAGTACACAAAAGGATTGAATAATTTTACATGGAAATTCAAGGTGTTCATAGCTCAATCCCCAGTAATTCATTGCTTCCGAATTTTCAAAACCAGGGCTTCAAAACCACCCTTTCAAGTGCCTAATAATCAAGAGTTCAACAAGAGATTTCAAATGATTTTCATGTTACAAGAGGAATAAATGATCAGATGTTATGGAACATGCAAAATCAAAATCAATTAGTTGTGAAAGGAGACCTTAATGAATGAAATTCAAAACACGAGATAAAAATCTCAACAAGCCGTCATATGATGATCAACAAACCACCTTTTCAAATATAAACTTGCATAAACGATGATTTGTGGGATTGTTTCAAAACAATCCTCAACTATCGGGTACTCTTCCGTCCGTATAGTAACATAATCCCAAACCCGAAAGTGTAGATGAAGCTATCTCTACTCGAAGTGGTGTTGACTTACGATGGGTCTCCATCTTTTCCTATAATCCTTTCTCTAAAAAGTAGAAGTGGAATGAGAAAAGACGTGAGGTGACAAAGGATTAAAGAGCAAATAAATTCCCAAGGATAAGTACCGCTCAAATCCACTCCCGGTTATACGCGCCCATTTCTATTTCGGAACCCAATGTT
Source organism: Tanacetum coccineum (assembly GCA_026074375.1). Lineage (NCBI taxonomy): Eukaryota > Viridiplantae > Streptophyta > Magnoliopsida > Asterales > Asteraceae > Tanacetum > Tanacetum coccineum. Next base: position 6,927 of record BQNB010136003.1, read on the forward strand.
CCGAAGACTTTGCCTACAACCACTCCCATTTCCGGAATTTGATATTTTACAGAATTTACTAAACAATAAATTCCCATACCCTTCACGATTGATGATCAAAGTCTCCCATGGTGATAAAGGCTTCGATCAATGGAGAGAGATTTCCAAATCCTTTCAAGATTTGCGCTTGGACTTAGTTTACGGATAGATGTTTACCTTTTGGATGCCAAAGATTTGTTCTACGATTAAGAGTTTGATCTATGAATAAGGAAAAGTTGCTTAAGTTAGCTATGATTACGTTTGTTGGAAACGAGAATTTGCTCGGCCGATGCTCCTTAAAAAAGCTCTCCTGAAAAGCTTGGAGATCCGACAAGTGTCTTATTCCATGTAATTTCCCAGGAATGGAGGTATCCATGTTTGTCCGACTTGGCGGCAAGCATAAAATCTTATGCCTCTTTTCTATTTGGAAAAAGCTTTCTCTGCGTAACTTACACCAAAACTGGAATGACTTTAGATGTTAGCATGACCGATCAAGTACTTATCCTAAAGGACTCTGCTTTAAAGACGTTTTGGTCAAAGTTAGGAAATTTCATTTTCCTACCGACCACACAACAAATGGTCATCAGTTCACCATGCTTAATAGGCATAAGAGTTACAAAATAAAACAATGGCTTAGTCCATAAGCAAAGGATTGTGGTAAGATTTTCAAATCCTTGTATGGTTGACAATTTACTTAAAAATTGTGCCAGGGTTTTCACTCACCTTGCTTATAGTGAAGAGTTGGTAGTCCTAAGGTCAAACAGTTCTTGGTAAGGACTACTTTAACTATGTTGTTAGACTAATGTTTGCTAAAACTTTGAATGGTTTAATCAATGCACCATGTTATGGTAATAAAGCATTGGCTAGACCATAAAAGGAAAATTGGTATTGGTTAAAGTACAAATCAATTCTGTTGATATGTTGGACAGTTGTACCAAAAACTTTATGGTAATAATCACAATATTTTTAGAAATTTAAAGAGTTGACAATCCCAGGAGCAAACGGTACACTTAGTAAAGGAAATCAAAATCTCGTTCATGCTGGTAGTTGTTGCCATAAAAACTACAAAGCCAACTTAGTTGGATTGTTGTTGAAAAGATGTTGCTGTTGAACACATGTTGCAGAAGGATAGCAAAAGATGTCAAAGATTATGATCAAGATTTGACAAAGTGTTTGGATACATCCTCCAAGAACATAAGAAGAATTAACCAAAGAAACATAAAGTTAAACAAGTTCAACAATCATGTTTAGGGGAGGATTGTTGGGAATTGTGTATTCCTAACTTAGTACCGTTAGTGATATACTTAGTACCGCTAGTTATAGTTAGTACTGACAGTACAAAGTGTTAAGTACTGCTCAGATAGTGAGTACCGTTGGTACAAAAATAGCTTAGTATCGGTTATGAGATATGTATGGAGATTATTAGCTAGTAGGAAAAGTTATGTATTATCTTTTACGTGTTTTGTAAGGCCTGTTAAGGGTTTATCCATTGGTTTAGAAAAAGGAACCCTACGGGCTCATTTAGAGAGAGTATACACATTAAGGAGAAAAACACATAGATCTCATCTCATTACAATCATATATAATAGGTAGTAATCTGTAATCATATAGAGATTGAAATAGAATCAAATCAAGTTTAGTATCCTAATTCTTCTTAATACTAGTGTGTAGATTCCGCATATACAATAAGTATTCATAGTTAGTGTTTCTCTATAGTCAATCTGTATTTATACAAGTTGGCTTTCACCCTTAGCAGGCTGCAAAGATCTGTTCAGTTTGGGACTCGCAATAATTTATACTTATTTTACAACAGTTGGGGTGAGATACTGATGACATCAAATAACGTCACATCATAAGCATCATTTATCCCATTAATATTGCTTTTTTGCATTATCTTGTATAAGATTTTATACTTAATCGCTTATTAGTATAAATCTTAGTTATTATCGAGCATTTGGCAAAAGATAGATAAAAGAAAGTGTTTTGGATCATAAATGAAGAAGTTCGAGAATTCTACTAAATTTAAAGAATACGATGTATCATTTTAGACGGATACGCTTTTTCCGAAGACTTTGACGAACTTAAGACCATTTCCTGACTTTGAAGAATACGCCCAATCCATATCAAGTAATACGCCGTATATGATACTTTGGTCAACTATCAAGAGAAGCACGATTTCCATCTAATATGCAGTATCTGGAATCCCCTATACGCCGTATTCAGTGGCGTTTAATGAATATTCCAGAATAAAATAATCGTGGAGCCCACGCCAAGTTACTTCAATATGTCGTATCAGACCCCTCTAATATGGCGTATCGACGTGTTTTCAGAGCCTATAAATAGAAAACCTAAAATTTAGTTTTCAGTATGCAAAGACCACCAAGTACGATCTACATATGATTTTAGAAGCCAAGAATGTCCTACAAGTGCCTCAACTTAATAGGAAAACTCTTGTATTCTCTATCCTCCGCTATAAGCGTTCGGTTAGCATAAAGTTTTATTTATATTAATTGTTTATCTATGATACTGTGTATTGTTACAATGACTATGGACCAATACCTTTAGATTAGCTATGTTTATGATAATTTAATGTTTGGTTTATTTATATTGATTGTTTACTTATTCGTTGCATGTTGATTATCTTTATCACTTCATATCTGTTTATGTTTCGATTATGTTTTATTTGTCATTCATCTGGATCTAAGATTACGCATGTAAACTAGAGTATGGGATAAATATTACGTACAACTTATCTATGTGACTCTGGATTAATAGGACTACAAATTTATGCCCATGTTCTTCCTTTGGTTAAGTGTATAGATAGACTAAGTGGTGACTTAGTATTACACATAACGTTGTGTTTCTTTAGGTAAGTGCTCGGACTGTGGACTACCAGCATATGGATAACAATTGGACATAAGTGGGTAAAGCCTCGATCAGCTAGGTATCAATATTTACCAATGTTGTCTCCTAGATAGATTATAATCAACGGTGTGTGGTTAATTGTGACAGGATTAACTGAAAAACAAACCTAGAGTTTAGGGAGAAGAACCACCTAAGCTTAAGAATGATATAACACCAACAAAGTAATACAATCATTGCACTCATTAACAATTCCTGCATTTTATTAGATTAAACTAGCTAATATGTTTTCCTTACATATCTTGACCACTTCTTTATCGTTTATTTATCTGCTTGGGTGTGTCCTTTGTCTCATTTAGCTTAGATTAAACCAAAACTTGTGCCAGTCTCTTAGGCTGAAACCCCACGTTTGCGTTAGATTAGGTTTAAGTATAATTAACTAGGATAAATTAGGAGTAACATAGATAACTAAAATACTGATAGATTTAAGTATTAACGCTCACTCTTAGTGATCGACACCCTACTTACCAACAAACCTACAATTGATCGGGTACACTGCCCATTAGTGTTAGTTAATAGGTAAAGTCAGCATAATATAAATAGTAAAACTTGATAAATAAATTACCTACACATAACGACACATCAAGTTTTTGGCGCCGCTGTCGAGGAGTGAAATTGTTTAATACTTGTTTATTAGTATTTTAGATTAGATTTAGTTTTTAGTATAGTTTTTATTGGTTAATTATTTTGTATATTAGTTGTTAATTGCTTATATTAGTTTTTTTATTCTACTTTTGTATTATTTTGCATGTTTGTGTGTTTGTTTGTTTGTCTATTTTTCTGTATTTAGTTTAGTTTTTATTAGTTTGTTATTTTGTGTTTCTAGTCAAGTTGTTGCAGGAAATGGACAACCCAGGTACTACTATGGAAGAATATGTTCAGTTTGAAACTGAGATAGCTCTTAGGCACGATCAAGTTTATAAATAGGAAACTGCTAAGTATGATAAGATCAGCTGGTGTTTAATACAATAGACACCAACATCCTCTGGTTTTTTGAAACAAAATTCTTAGCTATAATTTATGATGATGCTTTAAAATTAGAGTCTAATTTCTCTTCTAAACCAGCACTAAATTCTGAGCTTATCAATAGTGTTAACCTGGAAAACAAAACATCATTGCCTGAACGTGACTATGAAGAATACAATTTTATATCAGAAAGAAAAGCTTTAAAGAAACGATTTTCTAAAAAAGAAAAATTCAACATCTTAAATATTGATGAAGATCTATTTTCTTATGAAAATTCTTCTAATAAAAATTTACAATTAGATAAGGGCAATGATAATGATAAAATAGGTATCAAGCAGTTTTCGAGGAATACTCATGACGAACCATTGCGTAATATAGTAAATACCGATGTTGATACCTATGTACATGTGTCAAATGAAATTGGAAAAACAAGTCATGATACAATTAATAAGTTTTTTTTGCAACTAAAACTTTTATCAAAGAATTGAGTATCAATATCATGATTTGGAATTATTTTAGCGAATGCATGCTATTAGGTCTTGTTAAAAATTTATATGTGCCACTTGGCATTTCCTTCGACACCCAAGTTGTTCTATAAGGATGCAGGGTATACAGGTGTTATCCAATTCAGCAATTTGGTGTTACGAAAGCCAAGGTATGTTCTCTAATAGTTACTAAAAATTATTGATCTCCTAAAAACAGATACGGTGTATCGATCTTGGACTAATACGTCGTATCAAGAATTTTAATAAAATATTGACGAGTCAACTTTTTAATCCTATACAGAGTAAATAATAAAACTGATACGTCATATTCACGAAAGGGTATAAAAACCCTATGATATGCCAGATCGCATATTACATACTCACTTTTTACCACTTTCAAAAAAATACATCGCAGCTAAATTTTTAGGAGATCCTTAGTTCGATTTGTTTTTTTCTTGCTTATCCCCACTCTCAAAATGAGGTAATGAATTCGATCTCTTGATTTCGCTTATTTCCATTTCGTAAAAATTAGGTTTAGGGTTAATAGAATTAGGGGTTTTTGTTTCAATACGTTGCGGCCAAATTAGGAAGAGTTTTAATGTGTTATCCCCCATGCTAAGATAGTTGCAATGTTTGGTGTGTCGTGATTTTGGGTCAAACGGGTAAGACTAGTGACACCCAATCTGACTTATGTTAGTTATACCAATATGGCATATTCATTAAATTGAATACGACGTATTTGACTCTTTATCTCTAATTATTTGATAATCCACAACACAGTGTATCCATATAAGCTTAGTACGGCGTATTCTTAATACGTCGTATTTAGAATTTTCAATACAGGGTATTGGGTTTTCTTTCTCAATACTCCGTATTAAGTTTCATTTTATTGCCTAAAAATCCCTATACAGCGTATAATTTCTAAAATAATACTGCATATTCATAATACACCGCATTTAGGAGACCAATACGGCGTATTGGTGTAACCTTATTTATACTCCGTATTGAGTTGAGCTGGATACCTGAATATCCTATATGGCGTATTGGAAATCCCAAATACGTTGTATCGACCCTCAGACTAGGTAGTCTGTTTACAAATATCCTATTAACTAATTACGTTTAATGATTTTGCAGATATGGCATTGCCTCTTAGGAACGAGAGACATGAGTGGCTTAGGTTTGATACTCAAGGTTATACCGAGGAGGAGCAGCTTGATTTTGAGACTCGGTTAGATACGCTTTACTATAGGAAGGTGCATCGGGTGCAGACTTTAGATTTTGATGGGTTAATTGAGGATTTGGATATGGATATGACTGAGAGACTTAGGATGCAGCATAAGAATGTTGACGGTGAGGTTGTGTTTACCACTTTTGTTTGGAGAGAGTTACTGGGTATTTGTGGACTGTTGGTTAGGGAGATCATTCTAGAGTTCTTTATCATGCTTCAATTTAGAAAGGGTGTTCTTGATCTAGATATAGATGATACTTTTTAGTTTTAGTTAGGTGGCCTTAGACGATAGTTGAGATGGAGACAATTTATTTCTGTTCTGGGTTTGCATACTGTGGAGGAGATAGAGACCGGTGGGTTTAGAGCCTACTGGGCGGATTGTTTGAGAGTGATTGCCTCTAAGGCAGCGTTGGCTGATTACTGGACTGGGATTTTTTTTAGTGGTGACTTTCTGGGTTCAGCTCCTTCCTACACACTGATTAGAGTACATCTGAGGATGCTGTGTCATCGTTTGATCGCCTTTACTATCTCTGACAGGGGCCAGGCACATGAGAAGGTGACCACTAATGACCTTTTCTACCTTAGGAGCATGGATGAGGGGACGGTGGTGAATGTCCCCTACTTGCTTGCATAGTATTTGTTTAGATATGCTTGGGGGAGGAAGACAGGAGATCAGATGTCATATGGTCACTTTATTGCACGGCTGGGTATACATTTTGAGGTGATTACAGAGCAAAGCCTTCAGACTCTGACTGTTGAGGTCTCTGAGTTGCCCACTATTAACATAAATGAGCTGATCGGGTTGAGGATGTGCGAGAGACTGCTAGATGTTGTGTGTTAGGTTGCAGTGGTGTTGCAGTTGTTGTAAGGGACTTCTAAAAGAAGTTTTACAACTCCCTAGGCAGTGTACCTAACCGTTGTAGTGTAGTATAGGTAAGACTTGGGGGGTTGTTATCGTTCTCTAGGGGAATAGGTTGAGAAGGCTTGATCACGGTCTAACAAAATTCTAAGGGTTGAGAGAATATTATTTTTGTGTTTTTATGTTTTTATGAAAGCAATAAATCATATGTTTTTAGAGATTGGTTAGTTTTAGCTATTAAACTAAATAATAATCTAAGCTACTGGTGATAACAATATAATAAAAGATTGTGTTTATTTAATCATGTATCACTCCCTAGATTGCTTCTCCTAGTGTTGTTGCTTTGTCACACTTATGATGATCTATGTAATTATTTCCTAAGTCATGAACGAATTACACGAACCCGTCGTCTATTTAATATTATGTTAAGGCAACGCACAAGTAAGGTAGTATGAAGACTATTACAAGGCCTCTAAGAGTATATTAAATGCATTTGAAATATATTAAGAGTGGATCAACCATATAAGGGTCAAGGTAGTATGAAGACTGTTACCTAATGGTATCCTTTCTACACAATCATGTTTTCCTAGACATATCAACAGTGATACCAACAAAAGCTAGTTTTCTAAGACCTAACATGCATATTCATCACAAGAAGCAACACCACTAAGATCTACATCCTAGGTTTCATACAATCATAAATAAACACAATAGAAGGTTCAGCCATGCATGTTATAAGTAAAGCAAGAACAATAATGAATCAAACAACACATAGACATATTGAATGATAAGATAATATTACTTGATTAAAACATGAATTGAAGAGAGTACAATAGGGTTTTGAGGCCCTAAAATCATCCTAACAGCTACTAAATGAACTAGGGTTCGCCCCTTTCTTTTACTTTAAAGTTACACCCTTAAAACCCTAAAAACGGATTTGTATTTATAGGAAAATCACTGCGACGGCGTCGCGTGTTAATCATGACACCGTCATGAATAGAATATTCTAGATAATGGGCTGGGTCGTACATTCTGACGCCGTCTGGAGATCTTGTGACGCCATCTTAAGATGGGTTGTGACGGCGTCACGTGTAATCTGTAACGCCGTCTCCAGCTTTTGAGTAGAAATTCTTGAGAGGTGTTGGTGTATCGTAGTCTTGTCTGTTTCTTCTCTAAATGAGCCCAAGTCACGTGTATTTCCTCCAAATGCCTTCCAAATGCTGAATACCTAAAAAGGAACGATTAAGTACCTATTTTGGGCATAAATGCACGATTCAGGGGGTTAAACGACCCCGAAAAAGTGTATAAAATGACACCTCATCAAGTGGTTCCACAGAGGCAGCAGGTTAGAGCTGCGGGTAGAGCCTGAGGTTCCTTAGGATGCGGCTATATGGCAGGAGGATGTTTAGGCTGATCCAGCACCTCAACAGGGGTCATAGATGCCTCAAGGAGCCGCTCTTAGGACTATTCCACAAAGTCTGTAGAGAGTTGAGGAGTAGGTACATTAGTTGAGTAGGGGCCTCAATGAGCAGCGTGTGATGATAGAGGGGTTCATGAGCGAGCAGGTCAAATGCTTAGCTTGGATGGTGGATAGGATGACCGAGCTCATAGAGTAGAGGGGCATGAGATATTAGGGGTATAATGGTAGGATCATCGTTGATACACACTTAGAGTATGAGCGATGTAAAGTTAGGCAGAGGACTGATTATGTAGGTACCTCAGCTCCGCAGACTCAGCCTTAGCCCCAGCATGATACATGATCACCATGACTGTTGGACATATGGTGCTGTTACCTTTTTGTGGTCATGTTCATTATCCTTATTTTGTTTATATTATGATGTATTTGGATATGATACTTATTATTCTTTTGTTATGATATATTATGATATGACTTGTTTGATTTCATCTTGAAAGATAGGTTAATGGAGTCATGCTGGCAATAAGTTCAACGAACATTTATGGTATTGACATTCCTATAATTTCCATTTCCATCTATGTTGGTTCATTATCCAGAAATGTTTGAAGTATTTCTTGATCCTACAAATACGAAGACGGTTGAATGGCTCACACAAAGACATGTGCGCATACACAAGATGGACTGAAGCTAAAGGGAGTCTAACTTAAAGACTCTCCAAAAAAACAAAAGTGCTTGTCGAGAGACAACCCAGAATGTAATTTCAATTTTTGTCGAGTCTGTCTTCCCAGGATATCGATATGGCATATCCAACCTCATGGATACGACGTATTGCTTAACCTGGACATTATCTTTTTATTTTATAGTACTTTTGAAACATTATTGTCAGGTTTGTCAATACAACGTATTCATAACTACGAATATAGCGTATCTGACCTTTGACCCGTATTTGGATTATTTTCTTACAGGCTTCAATACAGCGTATCCAGTAACATGAATACAACATATCGACTGTCTTGTATAGTTTTCGTTTTTATTTTTATTTTCTAAGAAACAATTATTAGGAGATACAATTGCTATGATTTTTCTTATCTTAAACAGAGCGTACTGAACTTGATTGACAATATTGGTGGTATTCATATTATCTGGAATCATATGTGTGTTGTAGTCATGCTGGTATTCAGACGCTTTTTCACAACACACATAGTTGCTCATATACTAATCATGGAGGATCATCAAGCAAATCCTAGGGGAATTCTCGTTCTAATTCTTTATATTTCCTGCTTTTTCATGTTATATTTATACAACATGGGCGTTGTATATCTCAAGTGAGGGGAGGAGAATTAGAACACTACTTGTCCTTATTTTTACAATAATATGCCTAATCTAGGCTTAAATTTAAAAAAAACTAGCATGTTTTTGTAATATTATTAGTTGCATAACCCGCATACATAACCCTTATTTCCATATTGTAAGGATTAAGCCTATTTCGTTTCCCTCATTTTACCCAAAAATTATATATGAGTGTGCCGGTAACTGTTTTAAACTTTATAACTTGGCTTGGTATACTATTCGAGACCACCATAATAATTATTTTAGAGTAACTTGTCCAGATTGATAAATTTCTAGAATTAACCCTAAAAGCCTATTCCATGTAAAAATTATGTGATATTAACTAACTACACTGGTTAGTTAACCCCCGTTTAAAACCCCTTGTTTACTCTTATTTTTAGAGTAAGATACCCCTAGAAAAACCTTCTGAGCCATTCTTTTCGTTTCTTACACCACTAAAAATGTTTTGTTACTCCTTTACACCTTAGCATACCCTATAGATTAAGTCCGTTGTTGGTTGCTAGTTGCTTTTGTGTAAAAGTATGTATTTCCTGTGTTCGTGTGCGTATTTCTTATCTTTGGTTAGGTCGAGAATTTTACATCGCAATGGGAATGTAAAAGTAGTTATTTTTATTTTGTGTGTTTACTACTTTCACTATTATTTTTATTTCTAAGACATGAGCGTTATAGAATTATTATTCAGATTTATTATAATCGTGAAATGGTGAAATTTTACACCTTTTTTTGTTTTCTTGGTTTGTTTATAAAAAATTGAAGAAATAGAAAAAAACAAAAAAAAAGTTAAGAGAGAAAAAAAGTGAGGATTGTGTGATAATCGGTTCCTCTAAACTTAACCGATTTTATTATTTATGAGATAATCGATTATTCATTGCTACACGATGACATCAAATATTTGATACTTTTTAGGGTCAAAATCCCCATGAAAATGCTTGCAAATATCTTATAAATACCTGAATATGAAACTTAATCACTTATTTTGTTGTTTTCAGGAAAAACGCAAGCATTTGGCAAGAAACACGAGAATTAGACTATAATATCAAGATAAACAAGGCATGGGAGTTCAGATGATTCTACAAAAGAATAATATATATGAAGCTATCCACTTATGATTTGGAGTTACTATGAAAGGCTCGTGAAAGAATTATGTGAAGAAACGAAGCCGAAGAAGAAATGCTCCTGAGATATCTTGGGAAAAGTGCTATAGTATTTTGACCATAACTTCTTCATACTAACTCCTCTGAAGTTGATTCAAGTGGCCTTGAATAGAGGAAAGTGACATCTACAACTTTTGTGCTTTGGGTTAGAGCCGGATCACAACTGACGAGCCACAAGAATACAATTACTACAATTTTGGAAGAGTTTACGATGTAACCTCACAAATAGATTATGCCATAAACTCAACGTTACGCCATAGCCACTTATGTTACACCATAAACTCTACGTTACGCCATAACCACTTCAGTTACGCCATAAACACTTATGTTACGCCGTAAACCTTCCATTTGGTTACGCCGTAAAGTCAATTTTGCCTATATTTTGGAAAGTCTACATCAGCAAGGTTATGGCGTAAACCAACGAATCGGTTACGCCGTAAACCATTAGAAACTTATAAATAGAGGACGAATTCAGCACAAATGAGCATCCATTCTTCCTCCCATCCGAGGGGACGACTGGGACACCATCCCAGATCATTTTCTAGCACTCCATACCCACCCTAGAAGAGAGAAGTTGGTCCCGATCATCATCATCATACTAGTTTGGTTCGATTACTATGTTTTCATTACTTTTATTAATTGACAGTGATATTGATTGTATGAATTTAGTTTTCAGCCAAGCTTTTCATATTAATTATCATTATGATTCATTTATTTCTTGTTAATATTAGTTATATTACT
>BQNB010136004.1:0-18066 GCA_026074375.1 Tanacetum coccineum
AACGGGAAATAGTCCAGTATTTATAGGCCAGCTAAGCTGGATTTTTGTCTGGGCGGTCCCCTTAATTAGGGTGCCGGTCCCCTTAAAATTAAGGGGGCCGCCCAGCCCAGACGCTCTATTTTTTGTCTTTTCTATGGGAGGTGTTTTCTGGAACATTTTAGCCGTTTTTGGGTAGAAAATTTGAATTCAAAATATTTATTTAAATAAACATTTCTTTTAAATCTAAAAATATTTTGTAAAAGTTATAAAAATGTTTGTGACATTTTTATAAAAATGTGAGGTTAAATAAAAATTCCTTTGATCATAAATAAATTAAGCATTTATTTATTCATACCTTAAGTGATTTACGTCGGGTGCAAACTTCGTTGAAGCAAACTTGAGACGTCGAGAGATGTTGTCGTATGAATGCATTGATGATTTGTGATTACGAGTAACTTAAGCACTTTACGTAATGTGTTATAATTACATGTTTGTCATCACCAAAACATGAAGAGAATGTATAGATTGAATATCGTAATATTTCTACCAACAATGTATATGATAATATGTACTTTTCATGTTGGTGTTTAAAAAAAACATTAATTAGTGTGTTTGATTAGTTTATATTTTGATTACGTTGTAGCTTGTTTAGATTGTACAATGTGAAAATATTATTGCCATTTTTAGTAGGATGTTTTAAGAGGAGTACTAATTATATGTGTTGATTTAATCTATTTTTTTATTAAATAGTTTTAAACCTAACTTTTTAACTTGTATTTTATTACTTAAAAAATATTTAGTTATGTTTTAATTGGTTGTGGTAAAATTAGGTATACAATATGTTTATTTATTTGTATGTTTGAATTTCAAGTTTCAAGTGTCTTCGTGTATTTAGTGCCCAAAAATATTTTTGTGCATTATGAGAAAAGTTTGAATCTATACCCAATATTTATTATAGACCACATGAATCAATCATAGTAATTCATTTTCATCAAATTATAAAACACACTTTCATCTTTTTTTTAAATAAATATCTCACGAACCGTTAATCATTACATAAAACAAAACATACCATTGCTACGAGAATTAAATCATCTTTCTATATACATTCGACGATTTTTTTTTCCAGTTACGTCTGAAAAATCACATTTTATTTGTTATTTTAAAATCACATGTGATTTTTCCGACGTAATTGAAAAAAAATCGAAAAAAAATTCGTCGAAAATATATCAACGTGCCCGTCTACTGAAGGATAAAAAAAACTCGTCGCAATGGTGTATTTTTTGTCGCTTGATGATTAACCGTCTGTAAGATATTATATCTTTAAAAAAGAGGTGGAAGTTGATTTTTGTTTGAAGGAAAAATGAGTGCTTAGGGCATCCACTATTAGAGTTTCATGAAAATGTTTATAAAATTTGAAGAAGTTTATAAATTGAGTCCTTATAGTGAGATGAGGTTTATGATGACATAGAATGAAATACGTCTAAGTTTATGAACCTCTTCATTACAACTAAATGCCGTAGAATGGAATCGTAAAAGAGAATGAAATCGTAGAGAAAGTGAATCACAGTAGAGAAAGAATAAGGATTCCATTGTTTGGTACAAATAAAGAAAGCGTATGATATAAAGCATTCTCTTGTTTGTTTATTGTATCCATCATAATAAAAAAAGAAAATTATCATATAATATTTTATTTTAAACATTCAATTACATAAATCATTAATAAAATAATCTGATTATTTAATTTGCTTAAGTTTGGTAAAAATAAGTATATACCAACTTTCAGTCGCAAATCAACATTGAAAAATGTTTGTTAGGTGCAATTTGTCAATTAAAAAATATTTTATTATAATAGTTATGATAAATTTTGAAGAAACTCAAATAGTAATATAGTGATATGAGCATTTGAATAAGAACGTTTAAAACAAAAACGTCGATAATGGGTACTGAACGAGAGAATCAATCATAGAAGCCTTACCTTTTGTCCACCGATCCTCTCATTTCTTCACTATTTTTAAGAGAATGCTGAGAATGGAATAAGAATCAATATTGATTCACCAATTCCATTCTCAAGCACAAACAAACACGAGAATGCTCTTTCATTCCATTTCTCTGCTTTCCATTTCACCGTACCAAACGTCCCCTAAGTTACAAAGTTTTAAAAAAGTTTAAGCATAGTGATAATAGGTTTATAAAATGAAATATTATAATATGTGTGACATGGAGATTTTGTAAACCTTTTCAAAAAGTTTACCATTAGAGATGCTCTTAGGATTGATTCATTTGATTTTTAAATAATTTTGATTCTATATTGATCGTAGTTAAGATATTAAAAGTTCAACAAGTTGCTAAAAATTACAGTACGAATCTTTGGACCCCAACAACAACACAATGACCATAGGACCTATGTTGCATGGAAACGCCGTCGGGGTGACGTCTCTCGTACAGGAATAGTTTCGAAAACGGGAAACGCCCGGAAACACCTAGAAACGCCTCAGAAACGTTTCCGGAAAAAAAGAAATCGGAAACGCCTAGTGTTGAGCAGGAAACGTTTGGGAAACGTTTCTTGGCCTTTTTAATGCGTTTCTGGGCCTTCTAAAACGTATAAGGATCGTGTCGGAAAAAAGTTACAGTTGACGACGAAGAATATAAAGTAGAGAGATGTTAAAATGTAGAAGAAGTTCCCTTTCTCTCTCTTTATGTGACTGGTCACGTGGGCTACTTTAAAAGAATAAAAAATATGAAGCCTTATTAAGTGCCTAAGAAAATGAGAATCAACTTATTTAATTAATTTTTATTCTAATTTTTCGTTATGATAAGATCATTCTTTTAAGAACTTGTATTTTATATTTTCATGCATCGGACTTGTAAATTTTAGTTTTGCAAATTGATAATTAGCAAATATTAGGATTTTGTTTAAAAAGTTTACAAAATGCTTGACGTAGTTTTATTTTGAAATGTTGCTCATATAATGTGCTTATATTGCTTTTATGCATTATATTGTAAATCAACAATTTGATGTTGGATGATTATTTATTTTATTAATAAATATATATAAAATTATATAAAATACACAAACGTTGCCATACCCGTTTCTTGGATTTTAAGATATTGGCGTTTCTAAGTACCCGTTTCCGTCCCCGTCCCCGTTTTCGTAACCGTCTCCATGCAACATGGCATAGGACAACATCTATGAACCATGACCCTTGAATAAAGGCCATCACCATATCTATAACACGTTGAACCAAGAATCCAAAAACCGATCCTAAGGCGCCAACACCATGACCAACAACAATGTTGTGCTTATAAAAAACCACCTTGACCGCTTGTAACGCATATTTTAAACTTAAACAAATATGTAAGGACTATATCTTGCGAAACCCAGTATAATATTTTAATATAATGATTGGTTAGGAAATGTAGAATGGTGACTTGAGAACACGATCTGTTGGTATTCGATCGCCAACAATCCCGGTTACTAGCGCGGAACTTCGAAACAAGAAGAACACGACACACTCAAGCAATATATAATCGACAGAAAATAAAGGACACACACAGGCATTATCCTTAACCAAACGTTGATTAGTATTGAAAGAATGACGTACAAAGCCCTCCCCTCCTCACCTTCTTTTATAGAGATAAGGGGGAAGAAAACACCGACCCCAAACCCTAAGTAGGCTGAGAACGGAAACGGGTTGGGCCCGAGAACAAACAAACCCAATGAGTGATAACCTTTAAAACTAGCCTTTTTGTATATATAAATTATAATAAATATAATAATATATAAGGATAATTTCAAGATTATAATTCAATTATAGTACGATAAGTATTCCAAGAGATTCAAACCAATTGTTTTTTACCAAAGCAATATCAAAAATCCCCCGGGTTGTTCTTCCAACGAGGTGCAAATTGAAAATCGAGAACGTTTGTGATCGCGCATTTGAATGGTTAAAGATTTTTGAGTTGGATTCCTAATTCTACAATTAATAATCAAAGACAAGTAAATGAGACCCTAAAACGAAAGCAATTAATGAATTAAACCTAAAAACGAGAACCGGAATCCTAAAAACGTAATTTTAAAAAAAAACTAAATTATCAAAAATTAAACCTAAAATGAATTTTTTAAGTTTTTCTAATCCTAAATGACTAAACTAAAAGGATAATTAAAGAAAATCTTAAAACGAAAGCTTTTAAAGTGAAAAAACGAAGAAAACGAGAACGGGGTTCGAAACCCGTTCTTTAAAAAAATGAAATTTTGAAATTTTAACCCTACGGATACAAAACTTTTTTTCCTAAGTGCAAAATGATAAAAGAAAATTTTGAAAAAAGAATTATATTTTTTTGACATTTAAATTTTTTATTATGAATTAAAAATTGTTTTAACTAAAATTAAATATAAAAAATACTAAACGAAATTGGAAAAATCTAAAAACTTGCTGAAAAATACTTTGAACAGTTCTGGATGCAAGAAAAATAAAATGACTGAAGGTGCTTTTTGAAATAAGCTTGAAATAAGCAAAACAGTCAAATGGGCTTTTTTGGCTTAAAAAAAGGTTAAAGGAATTTTGTTTGCAAGAAAGGGCAGATAGCCCTATTTGGTGCCGTTGGTGAGTGTGTGTTTGTGTGGGACTTGTATGTGTTAAAAGGGAGGTCCAGGGTTCGAATCCTTGGCCTTCCTTTTTGGTAAAACTTTTTTTTTCTTTTTTAAAAAAAAACTTATAAAACAGACAAAATTAAGCTACTTTAAAAAAGACAAATTTTTTGTAACTTAAAAATAAGCAGAGAAATAAGCAAAAAGAAACTGGACATAATTGCTTTTTTAACTAAGTCCTAAGAGTGCTAAACTGATAAGCTAACTAGAGGTAAAATAAGCTAAGAAAAATGGAAGATAAGCCAAAACAGATAAGCTAAACTACCTAATGAGCAAATGCAAACACAAATAAGCCAAGGAGAGCAGACAGATAAGCAAGAAAAGCAAATAAGCTATAATCACAAACTAATGCAGGGCAGCCTAAAGGACAACATTTAAGCTTAATTTTAAGCCATCAAAAAGGCACCTTATGCTGTTTGGCTTATATGAGCATTAAAGTATGGCTTAAGGGCTTTCTAAAAAAGCAAAAAGACAAACAATTTGAACTTAAAGAAGCCAAGAAAAAGGCTTATCAAAGGGGCTGTTTGCACAGGGTGGCAAAAAAAAAATTGGTTTTCTTTGAAAAACAAGTAGCTTTGCAGCCTCAAAATAAGCAAGAAAATAAGCTCTACAATTAAATATAAGTTAAAACAAATGAAGTATGACCCCAAGTGAGCTTGTGCTCAAAATTTCAAAAGCTAAAAACTATTTTAATTGACGCAAAATTCAAAATGAAAAAGGCACTTTTTAACTAAAAGACACTTAATAAAGATTTTTGACACATTGATTTAAACATAGGTTAACCAAAAGAGGACTATACTAATGCATTTTTGTAGGATCCCTAGATCATTCGATTAACACAAGAACACACAAGATTAAACTTTAAATTGACTTGTATTAAAGAGAAACAAAGAACAATGGTGTGGCAACAAAACACACAAAAATGAAACTCTAAATATCTAAGTTGCTAACCTAAAAATGAAGAAAAGATGGCTTTATATAGCCTCTCTAGGGCCTTGGCTTTTGGGCTATGATGGGCTTTTTCATTAATGGCCCATTTACATAATATTACACGCTTAAACGAGCTAGACTTTTGTCTTGTATCTTCGAGTGACCGAAGCTTCTTTGTTCGGGTCCATTTATGTGATCCTAACAATCTCCCCCTAGATGAGGTCATGAGAAGTTGTTTGAAGCTCACTCGTGCTTGTCTCTTTAGCTCGTTGTTGATAGGGTACTTCACTTGTTGTGCTTTGGTAATTCAATCTTTAACACCTTGATCATGATCTTCAGAACTTGATGTGATGACTTGATCTTGATCTTTGACTTGTTTAAGCTTTACTTCTCTGAATTACTTTGTGATCTTCTTTCACTTTGACTTTGCCATACGCTGATCTTTAGTCTCACATGCTCATATCTGTTGGAATCTGGAAAGCTTTGATGATGTATCTTCTTCTAATCTCCATAACGTTTAGCATTTGAAGAAGACATTGATTTTCAGAGATTGTGCGGAAGCTTTGTATGTAAACTTTCTTGATTTCTTCAGATATGTGAGTAAGGATATGAGCATGTCTTGCATCGGATACTTTGAGTCGTCATTCGCTATGATAGAACAATTTAGTCACCAACAAAAACATTTTGTTATGTAAAATCCACTTAATGTGTTCTAGAAAAACATTTTGTGAACACACAAAGGTTTTATATTTTGAAGGGACCGAGTATAGACGATACTCAATCTGGTCGGTTACATTAACCTCTGATTCCGTGAGGATCAATGATTACAGTATGAATACTGCACCTGTGATCAGATAGATTCATTAAAAGAACCTTCTTGACAGGTTTTCCGGCACGTGACAAGCTAGTTCCTCTAATACCTAAGTATCAGATTCCCTAATGTTCGCCGTTCTCTAGACCAGATGTCCGAAGACTAACACACTATAAGTATTTCTACTAATAGAATATATATATTTTTTTCGATTCTTTCCTTTTCTTTTTTTCTCATTTTTTCGTGAACTTTTGCCCTGCCATTGCTTAAACATATAATACATCATGGGGGTTTATAGATACACCCTTACACTTGAACTTTTACATTGTGCTTATAAAATTTGTTTGGGGCACAAACAAAAGTTTAAATCAGAATGCTTCTGATGATGTTTTGAAATATATCCCGAAAGATATGAAGTGCCTTGGGAAATCCAAACTTGTACAAGTACATTTATGGAAATCCACTTCACTAGTGGGCGCAGTCCGAAGACCAGGCATGAGCATTCATACGAATACCCTGGTGGTACAACATCTCTTTCCTCAGCATTCCATAAGATCACTTTCACGAACATGAAACAAAAGATTCTTTGTCATTTATCAAGATACGTGTGTATAACACAAACTTTTGGTACCTTGACATTTTTGATCATATTAACACTTATGCTCCCCCTACACATGTGCGTCGATAATCGAAAGATGTTTAGCACATGCATGGATAGGACTTAGCATTTTAGAATCAATCGAATCATTAATTATCCGTTTTACATGTTTAAGTCACATTTTCTCCCCCGATCAAAAGTATGAAACTTGTGAATGGTTTTGATCTAGAATGGACTTAAAATGTATCAATCTCCCCCTCAAAGTATGAGGTGAGGTGAAATAGCACAAATATCAAGTGAGCAATTGAAACAAGACCTTTAGAATACCCAGACAGGAATGATACTGCAATCTGTCTTGAACTTGTAAGCGGTTGGTCGTGTCAATCTTTCAGCAATAGAATCAGCAACAGTACGTCCTTTTGACCTGCAACAACTGTGAGAAATACTGATTCTCCCCCTCAAACAATGACCCGTGTCTTCTAGATCAAAGTTTCAGAACACATGCTCTGATACCACTTGTTGATCCTAACTTAAGATCTATTCTTTAGCTTGTAAAGAGTATGTTATCTTAGATAAATCCAAAATAACAACGATAGAAACTTTGTGTGTATATTAAAGAGTATGCAGAATCTACTCTTCAATACTTAGAAGAATTATGTATGTAATAGTAAATATGAATGAACAAAGATGTAACAAAAAGCTTCATCATTATTAAGATCAATAATATGAGTACTCTGTCTAGTACTAGGTTTTACAACCTTAAAGCTATGAATATCTAAATCATATATGAATGTATATCTAACAATATGCCCTAGAAACCTCCTTTATACACCAAGGAAGTCCTACAAGGCTTACAATAATTTCCTAACATATCAGATCTTTTTACATAAACACACATAATCGCTTAAAACAAATAAGTTATACAATATCGTTCTTTATAGAATATCCGAATACAATCTTCGTAATTATACTTTGTTCTCCAATCAATCTTTATCTCTTTTCTCTAGAAGCTTGTCGATTCTTATCTAGCTTTTGATCTTATCTCTGTCAGTAGAAACCTTCCAGCAGTTGTAACTGAGCACAAGCAACATTAACTACTTAGAAGTTTACTCTAGCAGTATTAACATACACTAGCAGTACTAACTTTTGTACTAGCAGTAGTAACTACTTAGTATATTTTCAGTCTTCATCTCTGAGCAGTCTTAACTTTTACTAGCAGCAGTAACTTAATATTAACAGTAGTAATATATACTAATAGTTGTAACTAGCAGTAGTAACTTTTATACTACTAGTACTAACTACTTAGCATAATTTTCATTAGTATCTCCAACAGTACTAAGTTATCCTTGACAGCACTAATATATACCTGAGCAATAGTAATTCTAAGAATCATCTTGAAGTCTTTTAATCCCAACAATCCTCTCCTAAACTTGATGTTCATCTTCTGAATCTTCAAGTTTCATTAAAAGTCTTTACCATCACCAGGAGGATGCATTCAAACACTTCATTGACCCTTTTCCTGCTTTGTCATGAGCTTGAGTAGTTGATAACACATCTCATTCCAACGATCAGCTTGAAGCTTCTTGTTCAGAATGTTTGATGATTGTTGCAAGTGTGAGAGGGTACTTTTTTCTCGCAACAACATAAAAAATCTGCACTTCTAAACTCACAAAATGCACCTAAAATCTCACAAAATGCACTCCACATGAAGAAAATAGCTTCCAAACTGTTACTTTATATCCTTGTAGCTCCCTCCATACTGTACTCTCCACATTAGGCTCAAACATAACTTTTAGATCTCCTCATAAGACTCTCTTATAATCCTCTTCTAGTCTTGTATTCGCATGTTTAGCTTTAACCAGCTTCCAGATAGTTTCCAAGTCTTCTCTGTTAATGTTTTGAAGCATCTGAATCATTGATGAGTACCTTTTTGAGCTTCCATCAGCTCTTATCAATTGAAAATATCCAATCCTTCCTTCTTTAACAATCTTGTATTCAACAATCACTGGAGGTTTGGTAGCTAGAGGCATAACATCAATTTGTACTTCTTTATCTTGACTACCTCCATATGCTTTTTCATCTTTTCCTCCTCTTGATCATCATCTTTTCCAGCTTCTACGTGCTCATCTACCTTTTGCTTCGTTGACTTATCAGATTTAAGTTCATCCCATGCTCTTTTAGAGCTTTCCTATGTTCTTGTCTCACTACCTTTCACCACCTCTGAATTCATGTCTACAAAGTATTTACTCTTTTCATCTCCTTATCAAACAAATTTTGGATCTCATCATAGCTTTTGCTCTTCAACTGATTATGTTTATATCCAGCCATATTATTCAGATAGATGGACATTTGATTTCTCTTTTGAGCTTTGGTTGGTGGTTTTCTTCTTATCTCTTTAGCTCTAAGCTTTGCAAAGTGCTTCTTTCTTCATGATTCGACGAAGCAATTTTTGATCTTTCTCAAGGTTTATCTCTCCTATGTTCTTCTGCTTGTAGCCTCTGTCAAGTACTCAAAAATTTGCTTACTAATCATAGCTTTAGTATCACCCATGAAATAAGTTAGCCCTCTGTTTCGTCTTTGCCTTGCAATCCTTTCCTCTTCTACTAACTCAGCTTACATTTCAGCTTCCAATTTTCTAGCAAGTTCCTCATCAAGTGAAATTTGATCTTTTCCTTTGAATTTCACTGGTTTCTCAGGCTCAACCATCTTTGCTTGCCTTTGTCTTTTGCCTGAACCTTTGAAGGTAATTGGTACAATTTTTTGTTGTTGTTGTTTCACTTGGCTCTTGTATAATAACTCCTTTTGCCTTAGGCCTTGTACCAACATGTGTAACAGTTATATCATCAGTTGTAATAGCCTTGGGTTTTGTGCTCTTAATATTAATCAAGTTGAGCAATGTCATATCATCTAGAATTCTTAGCACTAGCAGTAGTATCATATTTCACCACAGTAGTAATTGGATCAAAACAACACTAACTGGAATTAACTTTGTAGTTGTAGCAGCCTCAACCTAGGCCTCAGTCTCTACAACCACCTCATACCATTAAGGACACCATAATTAAACATCGAATCTTATACATTTCTTTCTTGATCTCATCAACAAAGTTACTTCTGCATCAGCATCAAGGTTCAGCAGATTTCCTATTCCTCCCTTTTTTGGATTGCATCCTTCCCCTGAGCACCCAACTGGACGATCATTAGAGGATTCTACCCTGCTAGCTAAACCAACCGTCCCTAAAACCTTCCTTAGCCCCTAAAGTTCTTACTTCCTTACTTCTTAACTTCCTTCTCTTTTCCAACTGCTTGACTCTCTTCTTTAAACTAGTAATCTCCTTTGCTTGAGTAGTTTGCTTTCTCTAAATCAAGAACTTTTTCTTATAGACTAGTAAATAATCTTATCAATTTAGTAAGTTGCATTCTATCCTCACCACTTGGATGTGGATCATAGGAAGGGGTAGATACATGAGCCTTAGTAGTAGCCTCATCAGTGACAGGCTCTGTAGGACCACTGTCCTTCCTGTGTTTCCTTTTTGACTTTTTCTTTTAAGGTTGAGAGGATGATGGTTGAGTAATAATGGGTAAGGAATGGGAATCAATAGGAGCAGCTAAATCTTCACCCATGTCTTTTAAAGCTTGAACCATCATGGTCTGAAATAGAGGTGTAATCCTTCCAGAAAAACCCTTGCTTGGTCTTTTCATGTTAGCAAACACCTTCTTGGTGTGGGAAGGTGTAACATAAACCTCTTTGTGTTTAGACATTCCCTCAACTTGTTTGTCCAGGAAGACTTGCATAAATCTTGGATACATAAGAAACTTTACCCCACCCATGTACTTGGAGAAGTTAAATTTTTGATTTGTGGCAAGACATATGATAGCAGATGCCATAGTGCTACTAAATTCATTCCAGGCTGTTGTTTTAGCACTAAGGCATTGTAGTATGGTATGGATGAGAGGTGTAATCCTTCCAGAAAAACCCTTGCTTGTGTTTAGACATTCCCTCAACTTGTTTGTCCAGGAAGACTTGCATAAATCTTGGATACATAAGAAACTTTAACAATTTGTTCCTTTAATATCATCTAACTTAAGATCATTCCTTATACTCTTCTCATTGATGATTACCTTCTTCTTGTCTACTAGGGCTTGTATCTGTCATTCCTCATTGATTGTCTTAACCTTGGCAGTTGTCCAGAACTGTTCAATACATGTAACATAGATGGTGGGATTAACCATTAATGCATATTTGACAAAACTTGCAGTTAGAAAATGGAATAATTCCTCAAAACCCATCCACTTTCTTAAGGGTCTCTCCAAAAAACGCAACTAAATTGTGGGTTTCAGCAAACTTTAGGTTCGACATTATATTGGGTTTTGATGATAAAGGATAAAATTGAGTTAGGGTTTATGATTAGAGAGTATATCAATGTGTAAAATCGATCGAATAAGTGATTGAAACCCTTAATTGAAGTATTTATGAAATCACCCTCAACAACATTAACTTGAACTGACAACATTAAGTTAAACCTAACAGTATTAACTAACCCAGCAGTAGTAAGTTAAGCCTGGCAGCATTAACTTATGCCTAACAGCATTAAGTATATGCCTAGCAGCATAAACTAATACTAGCAGTAGTAAGTTAAGCCTAACAGCATTAACTTAAGCCTAACAATAGTAAGTTTAAGCTTAGTAGTATTAACTTTGAGACACCAGCATTAACTCAAATTTCATTCTAAAAAGCACTTCTATCATCAATTTTGATTCTCACAAGCTCTCTTTCTGTTTTTAATCTCACAATATATCTCATTTCTTTTTCTCACCAATACACTCTTTTAGTTTTTCATATCACACAACTCTTTTTCTGTTCTTAAGCTCACAATATCTCTTATTTCTTTTTCTCACCAATACACTCTTTTTATTTTTCATATCCTAAATCAAAAGCCCTTTCAGATAATTTTATACAAAGTTCCATCAATTCCTTTAGTTTCATACCGTCCTCCCCACTTCCAAGTGTGTAAACTCTTAAGAGAGGTGGATCATTGGACTATTTAGATACAGTCTCAAACCTAGTTTGAGCTTTCGCACCCCCCAATATGGTATCTTGGCACCTAGGACCACTACCTGAATTAGTTTCCTAAGAAAGAGATTCATTAAGTGTTGCCATAGATTGAGTCCTATTTATGTTACTACTATCCTGCACTGCTTCTAAGCTAGAAGTAGTAGTGGCAGCCCTTTCCATTCTGTCTTCCTACTCCTTAATAAGAGTCTCATCTGCTACAAGGGAAATAGGTCCACTAGACTGAGATATCTTAGTGACCTTTTTGGCTTTCCTAGGTTTTTGAGTCTTTTTAGGTTAAGATAATGATAGAACAGTGATTGGTCCATGAGTAGATAGTAAAGTAGTTGTGGATGTGTGTTGGGGTTCAGTAGGATTTCCTAACCCTTCACCCACTTCTACCTGTTGTTATACAGCTTTTCCATCTTATTACAAACATTCTTTGTGTATAATTATCTTCTCATTAAGACAATTAACCTCCCCTCAATCAATACATCAGAGGTTAAGCATTCCAATACTTGCAATCAGATATTGAAATCTGCTAACATCAAATGCCTTTGTGAGTAAATCTGCAACATTGTGATATGTGTGAATCTTTATCATCTGAATAAGCTTCTTCTCATTGGAATATCTAATAAAGTGATGTCTGATCTCAATGTGCTTAGTTTTTGAATGAAATACTGGATTCTTCACAATGCAAATAGTACTCTCATTGTCAATGAAAATCTTGGTGTTCATAAAGTTGTATCCATAATCAAGTAATTGATTTTGGATCTACAGCACCTGTCCACGGCAACTAGATGCAGCCACATACTCTGCTTTAGTAGTAGAGTTAGCAACTACTGTTTGCTTCTTGCATTGCCATGAAATTAATCTACTCCCAAGAAATTAACAACCTCCTGTTGTGGATTTCCTGTCTAAACTTGCACCAGCATAGTCACTGTCAGTATCATCTTCCATGTCTAATAATGAGTCCTTAGGATACCAAAGGCCCAATTTAGGTTGACCTTTCAAGTATCTAAAGATTCTTTCACAGCATGAAGATGTAAAACTTTAGGTGTAACTTGGAATCTTGCACAAGCACATACATTAAACATTATATCAGGCCTAGAAGCTGTTAGGTACATCAACAATCCAATCATTGATCTATATAAGTGTACATCAACATCTTCAGCTTCTGCATCTTTGAGCAATGGCTTTGAAGTCTCCATGGGTGTACTTGCTGTCTTCACAGTTGAAAAGCCAAACTTCTTCAAAATTTCATCCACATACTTGTCTTGGCTAATGAAAATTCCATCATCTTTTTGTGTCACTTGCAGTCCTAAAAAGAAAGTAAGCTCACCCATTAAACTTATTTAAAACTTCTTATGCATTAGCTTTTCAAATTCAGTACGTAAAACTTTCTTAGTAGATTCAAAAATGATATCATCTACATATACTTGAACTAGTAGAATATCACCTTTGATCTTTTTAATGAAAAAAGTCTTATCAATCTGACCTCTCTTAAATCCATTGTCCAATAAATAGGTAGATAAAGTCTCATACCATGCTCTAGGAGCTTGATGTAGACCATATAATGCCTTTTCTACCTTGTAAACTCTGTCAGGGAACTCTGGATCTTCAAACCCTAGAGGTTGACAGACATAAACTTCTTCTTCAATCTTGCCATACAGAAATGCACTCTTCACATCCATTTGGTATACAACAAAATCTTTGAATGAGGCATAGGCTAAGAACAGCCTAATTGCTTCAATCCTAGCAACTAAAGCAAAAACCTCATCATAATCTATTCCCTCTTCTATAGTGTAACCCTGTGCAACCAGTCTTGCTTTGTTTCTAATCACAATACCTCTTTCATCTTTCTTGTTCCTGTAGACCTATTTTGTTCCAATGGCCCTCTTGCCATTTGGTAAGTCAACCAAAGTCCAAACCTTCTGCAATTTAAATTGTAAAAGCTCATCATGCATTGCTTCTATCCAGCTTGGATCTGATAAAGCTTGAATCACTTTCTTGGGTTCTACTTATGATAGAAAACAAGCAAATAAACAATTCTGTAAATCTTTATGGTTTATCCTCTGTTGTACTGAACTAAACATACCATGGTCAGTCACACTCTTTGTCATTCTTCTGGTTTGAGGTGCTGATGCTATATCTTTTCATTGTTTTGGTTCAAGTGGATGATCCTGTGAATTCTAGTACTTAGGAGTGTATTGACAAGGATATGTGCTATCCATTATTACTCTGTCTAGCCTCTGTATCAACATATTCATCATCAATCTGTATAGACATTTTTCCAAATGAGCATACTTGGATTATCACCACACCATATACTTTTTTATCATCAACAACATTATACTATATATGCATAGCTAGTAGTTAACAGTTGAAATTACATTATTACTATTGTTTGTAGTGTTAACACTCTAATCATGCTTTGATAAACTCTCGGCTCCTCTGTATTTGCACCTCACTATTCTTAGTCTCTTAACGATGTTTAGCATCAGTCTTTTCCTCCTCCCCTGAGGGTTTGATATTTAGCATCAGGAGAAAAAAAAAAAAAAATACTTTCGAACTAGATGAGATGATGGATCTTGAGACAAAAAATGGTAGCAGATGTAATCATTTGCTGACCCATAGTCAATTCGTCAATAGCTGTTGTTGGAGCACTGACAGTTGTAATATCAACACTAGCAGCAATAACTACTTTATCAGCAGTAGTAACTGGATCAGCAGCACTAACTGGAATTGAGCTTGTAGTTGGAGCAGTATTAACTATAAGCTCTTTAAATAACTCATCTCTTTAAAGAACACCAGTATCAAACATCAAGTCTTCATCATTTCTCACTTGAGTCTCATCAATCAAGGTCACTTCTGCATCAGCATCAAGATCAGCTATTGGCAGAGTATCCTACAAAGAACCCTTCATCAGCCTTTTCATTAAACTTACCTAGGTGATCTATGGTATTAAGGATTATAACAGGACACCCAAATGGTCTCATGAAACTTAAAATAGGTTTTCTACCTAGAAAAAGTTCATAAGGGGTCTTGTTATGAGGCTTAATTACTAATACCCTATTGTGTACCTAACAAGTAGTTGCTTTAGCCCAAAAGGTAGTAGGTAACTTTAAATAAGCTAGCATAGTCCTAACAGCCTCTATTAGTGTTCTATTTTTCCTTTTTGCTACTCCATTTTATTGTGGAGTCCTAGCAACACTAAATTCTCTCTTAATACCCTTCATTACACAGAACTGATTCATGACCTTGTTCTTGAATTCAGTCCTATTGTCACATCTGATCACTTTCACCTTAAGGTCTATTAGATTTTCTATGCCTGTTATAAAAGTTTTAAGGATTTCACTAGTTTTATCCTTAGTGGCTAAAAAGAAAATCTAACTAAACCTACTATAGTCATCTGTAACAACTAGGCAGTACATATTTTTCATTAGACTCTTTAAAAATGTTAGACCAAATAAATCCATATGAAACATTTGTAAAGGTTGGCTGATTGAACTGACTATTTTGGTCTTACAAGAAGCTTTGTGTTGCTTTTTCTTCTGACAAGCAACACAGGTTTGATTAATTTCAAAAAGTTTTGAAGGTAAACCTCTTACAAGGTTTCCCTTAACCAGTTTATTTATAGTTTTGAAATTTACATGTCCAAGCCTCCTATGCCAAAGATTTGATTCATCTGGTGTGGCTTTCGCAAAGAAACAAGTGAGCTCCTTAAGGAACATCATTCTTTAAATCTATACTGTACATGTTATCTTTTCTAGGAACTTTAAGTAAAACATGACTTTCATCTGTTAACTTAAAGTCTGGAGACAGAACAACACATTCAGTATCAGTAAAAAGAACATTATTCTTCTTGTCACACATTTGTGAGACACTGAAGAGGTTAAACTTTAGTTCCTTTACAAAATACACAACTTCAATATCCAATTTACCATTTCTTATTTTACCTTTCCTAGTAATTTTCCCTCCTTTAGTACTACCTCCAAAGGCAACAAATCCTCCATTAATTTCTTCATAATTTATAAAATAGGATCTGTTTCCTGTCATGTGCCTAAAGCATCCACTGTTAATCACTCCTTTATCCTTCAATTCTTCCTGTAGATTGCCGTACACATAATGGTAAAAAAATTAGTTTCTTTTGGGGACCCAAGCCATCACTGACTTAGATCTGCCTTGTGAATCAATATAGTCAATTCTTTTAAAGTTCATTGATGCACCATTGTGTCTGGAGACATGGTCTAAAACTTTTTCTTTGGTCTCTAAACCCAACATGCTGAGGCCTTAACAACATTAGCCTTATTTCCCTTATTATCACTTACTACTGCTTTTAGCCTAGCAGTAGTAATATTTCCCTTAATAGTATTAACTTTTTCATTGAAATTACTGTTCTTATTTGTTGTAAACTTGTTAAAAGGCATTATAACATGTGAATGTGCTCTATCAAAAACATTTGATGCTGATCTTGCACAGTTTACTGTTAGTCTTGGGAAAGCGGTACTAATTGGTTTGGCAGTATTAATTGATACTGCTGCTTTTAAAGAGTTTTGCCTAGCAGTATTAAGTGTTTTAAGGCCAGATTTCATTAAGACTGCTTTTGGAACAAAATTTCCTTTT
Source organism: Tanacetum coccineum (assembly GCA_026074375.1). NCBI lineage: Eukaryota > Viridiplantae > Streptophyta > Magnoliopsida > Asterales > Asteraceae > Tanacetum > Tanacetum coccineum. The sequence continues at coordinate 16,646 of BQNB010136004.1, forward strand.
GGATGAGGGTGAGTCATTCTTTGAGAATTTTGGTGATTCACCATGCTAGAATTGTTCCATACATGTTTTTCCACCATTTTCTTTTCATAAAAATCACAATCTTTGATCAAATGGGTAAAACTGCCACATACAAAGCAAGCTTTATTTTTAAACTTAAAATTACTTCCTAATTTTTAAGTCATCAAATTATTTCAGTTTCTCTTGTTACCTCTAGGACTTTGACTATTTTTCCTAGGGTAATTAGCTTTGCTCATTGTTTTCTACCTTCTTGACAGACTCCCTAGATGATTTTACATGTTTATCTGATTTAACAAATTCTACCTTAGCAAAACTAGGTTTTCTCTGTTTAGACTTAGACTTAGTCTCATTCTCATCCTCACTGTCAGATATCCAATCTTCAATAAGTGGTTCACTAACATTCACCTGTCTATCAAACACTTGACTATCAAGTACTTGACTACCAAACCCCACACCAGTCTTGAACTTATCACTTACTTGAATCTCTAATAGTTTGCTTAGATTCTTAGATGAATTTTCAAACTTTTCTAAGCTAAGTCTTAAATCATCTCTTTCTTTTTCAGCTTTTTCAAATTTCTTTCTAAGCTCTTTTAGTGCATTATCACTTAACATAATATCAAGTTTTAAAATCTTTATGTCCTCTTCAAAAATAGTCTCATTCTTTTTATACACATCTAGTCTAGCCTTTACAAATTCTAGACCTGCTTTATAAGCTCCTACATGTAATTGAGACTTATTAAAATCTTTTGTCATATTATCATAATGTTCTTTGAGAGTTTCATAAAGTTTTAAACATGCTTTAGAACAAGTTGATACCTCAGTGTCTGAGTTTGAAGAACTTGAAGAACCTAAAGAAGTATAAGCCATAAGTGCAAAATTTGTAGGTCCTTCTTCAGCCTGGTAACTCTAATCATAGCTAAGGACATCACACTGAGATACTAAAGCATTTAAAGTAGTTTCCTCAACTGACACAGTCCTTCTGGTATTCTCCTTGTTTCTGTTGTCTTGATGCTTAGGAGCCATGCATTCCCTAGCAAAATGACCTCTTTTGTAGCAATTATAGCATTCCGCCTTAGTCTTGTCAAAGCCAATTGTATCAGTCCCATTAACACCTAGATTCCTTCATGTCTTCTTGAGAAATCTCCTTGCTCTAATTGTCAGCATTGCCATCTGCCACTTCAAGTTCATCTCCTCTAAATGATCAAGATCAATTTGCTTTAGGTCTTCATTGTCTAATTGTGAACTGTTAGACTTACTAGCAAACAAGGAGTAGATCACAGCATCACTCAGACTATCAACATTTGGTAAAGTAGAAGCATTATCCTTGGAGTTAGCAGCAGAAACACCATGAGCAGTCTTAACTGCTTCATTGGTGCTGCCAGTGCTATTGGAAGACACAAAAG
>BQNB010136005.1:5466-18066 GCA_026074375.1 Tanacetum coccineum
GGTGTTTGACCGCGTTACTTTTGACGTGCATTACTATCATTTACAGACGATTAAACAACAAGGTGAGTTTCATAGCCCCTACATTACTGTTTTAAATCATCTTTTGGGGTGAGAACATTGCTTAATTTTTAATAGTTGAACACGAGTACATTTACTGATTTACTATTTGGGTCTAAGTCACTATTCAACCCAACTTGATATATTGCCCAATTTATCATGAGCTGTTAATTTCTTGACCGGATGACCGGTTGAGGGAGCGCGAATGTTATGGATAGATCTATCAGGATTGACAATCCCTGTTTGTCTTGGACTGACATTAGTCAAGCAAACACAGTTTCATTTGAGTCATATACGGATGTTGCGGGTTAAACATCTGCACGGGCTTATCTATGATGATATATAAACGCTTCAGTGTCATGAGCTTAGACAATAGTAAATACTTTTCATTGTGATATATGGGATTGCTATATTTCATGTTAGGGTTATAAATCTTGTGGTTCATCATTATTATCAAACAACAAAACCTATGGACTCACCAAATTTATGTTGACACTTTAGCTATGTTTTCTCAGGTGTTCTATCTTACGGAATATAAGGAGTCTGCATTGGTATATTGGCATGTAGAGATCTATCTCTCGTATCAAGTCCTCTTCACGTCATGAAGTCACAATCCCAAATACAATCTTCCGCTGGAGTGAAATTTGGGGGTGTGACATCGTTGTCGGGTACATTATGCACTTGCAAAGAGATTGATTGTGTTCTGCTTTATTAAGATTTTGCGGGTGCTTTGATTGCTGATTGAGGTGAGTTCTCGTAGCCCCACTTTTTACTGGTTTTTCTGTTAGGGGAAAATGATACTCAAATGTGTTTTGAAATGTTTTGAATTGATCTGTGTGAAATGTGGTTTTGTTTTTGGGACAAGTTATGTGCTTATGACTACATTATGAATATTATGTGATGCATGATTGTTTGGATCGGATGGGTACGCCTACCCAGTGTTTGTGAGATTATTAGATCGGATAGGTACGTCTACCCAGTATTTGTGTGATTATTAGAGCGGATGGGTACGCCTACCCAGGTTTGTGTGTGGTCCTGCCCTAATTTTAGTGCTCCAGCTGGTAGGCCCTTTAGGTGCGTAAGTGACATATGGTTATTGATTAGCGGTGATGCTAGAGTTGTTTGCATATATTCACTGTCATATAGCACTATTGTCCACTGTTGAAGTATTGGCATAACTTTTGGGTTTAAGGTCAAACCTACGAGCTCACCAACGTTATTGTTGACGTTTTTTAGTATCATTTTCAGGTGTGTCAAAATAAAGGTATGTGATTGGTGTTGGAAGAGAAAAGATGTAACCCAAGGGGACTGGGTAGAGATGGACGTGGTTTTGGAATTATGTTAAGATTTCAACCCGTAAAGTTTTGTAAACTTTAATTTTATGAATGTAAATTATAAAGTGTATGATCTTGTATCTTGTGCGATGAAAGATATCATCGCATCTCATGTTTTCGTCACTGACAGGGTGTGACACTTCATTTCCTCCATTTCCATTTCCTCCTACTCTTCTCGTTTGACCTCATTTCCCATAAGGGGTCTAAGGTTTCTGACTGCATCGTGCACTCTCAATGCTTTTGCCATCCATCGATCGCTTTGCTCGTTGACTGCTTCTCGTGTCCTTGACGCTCCAGATTGTGTGTTAGGCATCTTTTTACAACATATCAATGTAACACTCGGTGACATTCCTAGGTGATGCGAGATCACTAACGGGGTTAAATAAAATTTGCGATTACTTCACATAGAAAATACATGATCAAAATATATTCATGGAAACCCCATAACGCATGATACAAAAAGCATAAGTAAATCAAATTACGGCATCATATCATAGATAAATATCAATTTTATATCATCGATCATTAGTGATTACATCACATTGGTTTTAAAATACTGAAAATACGAGTTTCTAACACTACAGTCATCACTAAACGCTACTGGTCAATACTAAAACACTAATGAACATATCTAAGGATGGTAGCCCATGTGCTTCCTAGCACACGCCTCAAATCTGCCAACTCTCACTCGGTTATAAAATTGAAATCGTCGTATCTGCCTTAGCTCTCTCTGCAAACGTGTCATGCCGCGCTGGAGTCGGTCAACTCTCTGACTCTCAACACTCGCGGTGTCTCTGAGCCTCCTGTTATCCCTCTCTAACTCAACAACTCTCTCAGTCAAAACAGTAGATGCCGACTCAGCCCCAACAATCCTACACCCCTGCTCCCTCTAAACTCCCTCAATGGCTTGTATATGATAGACTGGGATAGACTCGGTGTGATCATGGAACCTCTGAACCAAATCTCCTAATGTCTCGTATGTAACCTTTACTGCTCCCTCCTGAGCAGGCTTAGAGGTATCCTCTGGCATCACAAGATGCGTAACCCTCTCAACTCTGACCTCAACCAGGCCTCTCGTATCCGTCTCACTCTCCTCTCGATCAACAGCCTCAACTACAACTCTAGCATCAATCCCTCTATCTCTAAGAGCATCCATATAAGCGAAACACTTGTCAATCTCTGCCTGAATCTCGGGGTGAATCTCAATCTCGTCGCTCCTCACAACATCAACATCCATCACTAAATCACCCCCTCTAGACCTAGATGGCTCAGAACTCTCATCCTCAAAGTCAACTCCCAATCTAACCTCTCTAGGTACATATGGCTCAAATCTATCCTCCGAACAATCCTCTAAATCCGTAGCTGTCTCAGGACTCCTAATCCTCTTAGGTGATGGTAAAAGATCTGCATGTGCATAAGACAATGCCCCAAGGGTAGGTAAACGTGACAACCGTGTTTTGAGCAGGTTAGTCAATCCGTTGGAATTGGCTAAGTGATTGTGTGTGCTTATTTTATGCTTTATGTGGTTTGTTTGTGTGTTTTGTAATCAACTTGAGATGCATGTTCATCTCATTTTTGATTAGAATGAGTTGTTTGACGGAAAATTTCCATTTTTGATCACTTATAGTGATAATGGGAAATGAGTGCCTTTTTGAGAGAGTTGTTTTGGTAAATATGTGGATGTCTAAGTGTTGGATTAAAATGAGAAGTGTGACCTTTGAGAAGGAAATGAGTTTGATAGAATATAAGAGTTTTTGGAGGACTTTCTATAAATAGAAAGTGTTTTGGTGAAATGAAAGTTATATTTAGAAAGTTTAGTAAGTAGCGTTTAAGTATAAAGGTTTAATCAAACTAGCTTAGGTTTTTATAAAAACTTAAGGTAATGAAGTAAATTAGTTAATTAATAATTTAATAAAAAATAATAATAAAAATATATATATAATAAAGGGTGCGTCCGGTTTTAAAAGAAAAAAAATGTTTTATTTAAAATACAATTTGTGTTGGGCTAGGACTAATTTAGGCCTTAAGGTAAAAGCCCTAAACCCAAATTTTAGTCCATTATCCTACCCTAAGCCCCTAGAATGAAATAACTCAGCCCCCATAACCCTTTGTGTTGACTTCCCATCCCTAAGAATAAGGAACCAAGAATCTTGATCAAGAGCTAGCCAAGAATTGATGTTAGGACCTAGTATTCAAGGTAAGTACACTCAATCCTAGTTAGTTTAATGTAATCATGTAACAAAATCAATAATGGATTCTAGGGTTTCATAAAATTTAGAATATTAATGATATTTAATGATGTTAGAATGATTAGGGTTTAATTAGGATCATATGGGTGTATTCGTTAGGGTTTTGATTGCGTTAGAACATGATTTAGATTAGGCCAGAATTTAGGTCTGTGTTGTTCGGCTGTTATCTCGATGATGGTAATAGCTTTTGTCAAGTTTCCAGTGTCTATGATGTAGCTCAGAGAGTCTAGTTTCCAGAACATCCGGCCTCGAAAGTTTTTAAGGTCGGTAAGTCATTCAAATGTTGGTTACGAGAAAAGTTGTCAAAGTAGTAAGTTCGGGTCAGATTTAGGTCAGATTACGAGGTGTAAAACCCCCACATAAAATTTGAATTAGGATTAGCCAATCTACATGCGTTTAGTTCTATGTGTCTATTAAAAATTCCCCAAAGGAGAGCTTCTGATTTGAAGTCTAAGTATGGTTTTTGGGTCTAAACTTTTTAGTGTTCGTTCAGATCCAAAACTGAGTAGTTAAAAGTTTGATTTTATTTGGGGTACTTAAAAGGGAAAATAAATTAGTATAAAAATCGTGGAGATAGTAAACTCATGATATTGAACCTGTGATTTTTGGTAAAATTTATAAAGCTCAGTAGGTATGGTTTAGAAAATGGTAAAGTGATGTCAAATTTCTGCGTTTTCGGGTAAATTGTAAGACTTTGGAACAGTGTGTAAACATGTTGGTTAAGGTTGGGCATGGTGTCGTGGTGACCCATGGGGGTAATTAAACACCTTAGACATCCATCATATGATTGTTACATGGGCATAAGCATTTGGCTTGGTCGGGTGTAACACGTGTTTGTTTTGATTGTTTAGTTTCGTGCAAGGATTTGGAGTTTGCTTAAGCATCATGTGATTTTCATAGCCCCTTTTTCATATATTTTCTTGGGGTGAAAATGATGCTATGAGTTTAAATGTTTTAGTTACTGTGATAATGTGTTTTAAATGAGGCATGGACTATACGTGACTATTGTATGTTATGTGCTACTTGCTATTGTGATATGGATCGTGGGACACGTTCCGTTCCCTTATTTGTGATGTTGAGCGTGACCGTCTCAACATGGTTTGGTGTGTTTGCATGTTAGCTTGTATGATAGTTCATTTAAATGTCCTGCTATGCTATGTTTTATTTATCACAATAATTAGTTTTAAAGGATTGTTATGTGTGTCTTAAACCTATGACTCTCACCAACTTTATGTTGATATTTAAGCATCATTTTTAGGTGAGCATCATGGGAATAAGATAAAGAGATGTGGCTAGAAAGAGACCGTAGGATGTCATGGAGTTTATTGTTTTATTGTCTTGAATTTTGCATTGTTTGGATTATGGGTAATTGTTGCATGTCTTTCTATTGGCGAGAACTTTCGTTTCATTAATAAAGACGCCTTTTGGTTTTGGTTAGTTTTATGGGTATTGTTATGACACTTTGTGTCTATACTTTGCTTATTTATTGCATGTAGAATTCTCTATATAGACGCCATTGTGTTATGATGATATCCTTTCTTGTTACGCCTTGCGTTTCCGCCTTGGCGGGGTGTGATAGATTGGTATCAGAGCCTTTGGTTATAGAGAAGTAGGTGGTTGAGCCTAGACTATAACCTAGGGGTCCTTCATGTAGATGCATTTAGGGCTTAAGTTTTTAATGCAATAACTGCTATGCTTTCCCTCTATCTTTACATAGCTTGTATATCTCGTATTTTGCTAAGTTGTCATTTTAGTTATTTTGTCTACCACTATCTGATATGATATGTATTACTTTCTTAGTATTTTAGCTATGTTTTTCCCCACCCGTAAGAAGTCTCGTTAGGGAACCGTTTTCCCAACTGGACTTAAGAGTTATAAGGAGCCTCTTGTGGAACCGAAGGAGATAGGATAGTTGATCGTTTGTCGGATGCGTGTAATAGGACTGGACCCGCGGAGTCGGGTGATTCTTGTAGAGGCAAAGTCAAACCCAAGCGAGGCCCAGCATAAGTTTATCCCACCCTTTACCTCGTCATGTTGTTATTGATTATTTCTTTCAGATATTTCATATTTTGGAAGTCGTTGATTTTTCTATTTTTTATGATTTTTTAAAGTTTTTAATGAAATTAAATGTTAAAAAATACTAAACGAAATATAAAAATTCTAGAAAAATTACAGAAAATAGCTAAGACTAATTAAATCCTAGAAAAAATAAGCCCGAGATCACAACTTATTAAATAAGCCGCGAAATAAGCTTTAACAGCTTATTAGCTTATTGGGGAAAAACTAGTATAAAGATTTAATAGTGTGAGAGTCTAACGGAAAAGACCCAAGGGCACAGCGGTAAGGAGTGTGGTGTGTGTGTGTTATAAAGGTTGAGGTGTTGAGGTCGGGGGTTCGAGTCTTGCTCACCCCCGACTTCCACTTCCCTTTTTTTTATAAAAAACTTAAAGAACAAAAGTTGTTAAGCTCCTAAAGATAAGCAACTTTAATAAAAGCAATATAAGCTGAAACCTAGAAATAAAAACTCAAAAGGCTTTGGAAAAAGCTGTTTTCAGAAAGTGAGCTTTAGACCTCTAAAAAACTAATTTTCACTTAAAAGCTCGCACACAACTCATTTTAAGCTCAAATTTAAATCTAAAAGTTGTTCTAAAAAGCTAATGATGTCTAGAAGCTAAAATGACAAGCTACTTTGACTAAAAACACTTAAAGCTAACTAAATCTATGGATCAAAATTGCAAACTCAAAATCTTACTCTAAAAGACCAAAGATCAACTAAGCTAGAATGCACAATAAGCTAAGACAGAGTTTGAGCTTTTGAAAACTAGATAAGTCACATATGAGCTATAAATATTAATGCAATAATTCGACTTTATAGCTAAAAATTCTAAATTTAGAAAATAAGAGCTAGTTACTACTGTTTTTGGATTTTTAAGATTTTTGATGAACATTTAAAAGCTAATTTATCCTAAGAAATAAGATAGAAATGTGAAAACAAGTTTTAAACTATCCTATCCTATATCTAAACTAAAAGCTTATTCAATTTAAAAACCTAAAACCTAATTAAGCTAGCTTAAATGTAAATGAAAAGGCAGCAGTAGTAACTACTGTTTTTACTACTGCTGGTGCACTTGGCCAAATGGTCAATATGACAATGCATGTGACCTTAATGGTAACTCCTGCACTAGACCCTCTTATTTAGTGTGTTTAAACTCAACACAAACAAGATCCAAGCTCAAAGAAGCTTGGATCAAAAATTCTTAACTAGCTTTTTGAAAACAAACTCCCCTGGTGCATAGACAAAGAAATTGAGCTTAAACTTTCTAGATTTTTAAATCTAACCTTTAAAATCTCTTTCACTACTGATTTATAGTGATTTTAACAATGACTCAAGCAATGAACTCAACTCAGTTTGACTTTTAAGGGTCAAATAGCACTAATCCAAACACTCCTTAAGACTTATGAACATTTATTTAAGCTAGTAATTAAGAAACTTAATAAAACAAACTTAAAGACCAGATGACAACTAGCTTATATTAGACTTAATAAACTTGTTTTAACTATCAATTAAGCTATAAACTAAGATCTAAAAGTTATGCTAAATATTTTTTTGGTTTTTATTGATTTTATGACAGATTTAAAGAGCAAAATGAGAAATCTAATATCTAATCTATAAAAATCAAAAACAGATAATGAAAGCTACTTAACAAACATAAAAACATATAGATAAGCACAGATAAGCTACTAATAAGCAACTAGATAAGTAACTTAAGCAAAATAAGCTAGAAATTTAAAGACAAAGGAAATAAATGAGAACTTACAGTGTGCTTTAGCTAAACAAAAGCAAAAATGCTCAAAGAGCTTATCAACAGCTCTGGCTTATCATTGATAAGCCAGTATAAGTCCTTGGAAGCTCTTCCATTGTTAGCTTCCCTTCCATAAGCCTTTTATCCAAATAGCCAAGGTTGTAAGCTTATTTTAAGGTTTAAGTGAATTAAAGACTTACTTAAGCTCAATCTTAGCTTAGAGACTAAGAGAGCTTGAATGAGCTTACTGGAAGCTTATAAGAGCTTATGCAATAGTAACATTATTTGAGAAAACTTAAAAGCTTATGACAGAATTTTAAAAGCAAAACTCAATTTATTTAACTAAAAGCTTGATTACATTACTTTTGAAAATGAAAATTACAAAAGTTTAAATGAGAATTACAATAAGCTAACACTAACAATTTCCCGAAAAATTTAAAAGCTAAAAGAAAGGTAAAAGAGAATCAATCCCATTGTGTGTGAGGAGTGAGGCTTTTTATAGCCCGTTGGAGAAGATTCTAGCCCCAAAGTTTGTTAGACGCTCCCAATCAATCATTGCCCTTAATTCTTTCAATCATTAGAAGTCTAATCTTGGCAGTTAGTCATCTTAGCTTACACGGATTGCCAGTGTGGCAATCCGTTTTTGAGACACCTTGTGTTACTTCTGAGTGTACTTCAAGTGTAAATTGCCATTTCCTTTGTGCTTCCTTCAATCCAACGTGGCATTCCTTTTTGGGTCTTAGCCAATGAGGGCATGTGAATGACGTTTATTGCTGCCAAGGTGTACTTTAACACCTGAATTGTCCTTTTTGTCCTTCAATTGGGATTTGCCCCATGGTTTTTACCTGTGGTGAAAAGGTAGAAGACGGGTGAACAGTGGTAAAACCACTTTTCCCGCTTCTTTTACTTATAAAAAGGTGTGTTTAATTGTGTTGACCTGGGTGCGTTTTGTTTGACTTCGGGTATAATAAAAAGAATGGGCCGGGTATGGTGGGTTTTGGGCTTGGATTTGTGTTTTGTTATAAAGAGAGTAACGGGTGTTAATAGTTAACAAATGTTAACTATAAAGGTTTTTAGCCCGTTAAGGTAAAGCCATTTATGTAATTTTGGAATTTATGAGGGATTGATTTCGATGTTTGAAGTTTTTGTCCTTTGTGATGTTGTCTTTGGGTTGACCAAAGTTGACTGAAGTTCTTTTTGACTTTGATAGCTTCATCCTGGCTTTTTGCGTGCTCTTCCGCTCCCGTGTTCGTGTTTGCCCGGTTTTTGACCGTTTTCTTAGGATTTTAAGAAAGACAAAACAAACAATATACAAGCCTTTTATGCACAGTTTTGGTCTTTTAAGGGTCTATTTTGATATAAAATGGATATGTGTTTTCACACATATCAAAATTCTCCAAACTAAACGATTGCGTGTCCTCACGCAATATTATATGCCTTATAACAAAATACCTCGAAACTTCCCCAAACTAAACCTTTGAAAAGTAGCAAAGATTTTTGTTGAGAGAGCTAAGAAATCACAAGTTATAAAACACCCTTATTTCCCATTTTCTAAAACTTTTCCATTTTTTTTAAATAATAATATAGTTGGGATAATTTTGACTTTCGTTATTTCCATAACTGTTAGGGATCATAGAACAAAATGCATTTCGATTCCGAGAATGCCCCCAAAAGGATAAATTCATCATTGCCGACTTTTCACTTATCCAAACCAAGCTTAAAACAAAATCACAGCTAAATATCAGTAAGGATGCTAACACTACTCATATTTACAACTTGTGAACCTTTTACTCCCGACATTAATTATATCTAAAGTGAATGTGTTATCTTGAATTTCAACCATGGATAAACTTTTTGCAACATACTATGCTTTTCGTTCCACCTTAGAATAATGATTTTAAAGGCGAGATCATCCCATGTAGCGACTTTCGTCTCGGCACATCCCAACCTTGCGGCTAAGTGACCAGGCTTTTGACACCTCACAGAGACTAGTATCGGGACTCACGGACCTTAGGTTTCAAAAACTCTCAGGTTTCCCGGATATTCATAGCTTATAAAATAGAGTAGTCAAAGTGCAAAAGCATATTTGAATTTAACAAAAAGAAGTCAATTTATTAATTTAATTTAACTATTTAGACATTTATGCAATTGAAACCCTCGACCTTTTAGAAGGCTGCAACATCGGTTGTGAGCCGGCAAGATGCAGCAAACTTTTATCAGTCTCGGATCTTTATTCTTACTATGGGCTTTCTTTAAAAGACTACTACATCGGTTGTGAGCCGGCAAGATGTAGTAAACTTTTATTGGCCCACAACTTTTATTATTATATTTATTATTATTTTATTTTTTTATTTTATTTACATTTATTTATTTAAAGAAGACTTCTTTTTGAAAAATTCAAGTATAAATTTGAACTAAGACTAAAATTTTTGCTATATATTATAAAAATTGTTGATTTAAGTTTAATCTCCAAAAACAGCACGTATATTAATCCGGTTAAGAGCTTATGGGAGAAAAAGCAACAAGTTACATACATCGAGCTCTTAAGATTCCAAATAATCTTAGTTGAGCATCTTCTCTTATTAAACTCTATCATTTTTCGTTCTTCGCGAATTAGCGAACGCTTAGCCTAAAAGTTAAGGAACAAGCTAGAGCTCAACACGCTCGATCGGGTCAAAATTTACTCATATTCTTACCCAGCAAGAAAGTCAAAATTGTGACAAAAACACTTATTTTATTTTTTTATATTTTTTACAAATAAAACTTAAAAATTTAAAAATTTTGAAATTTTTGCTATTTTTGTGGGAAAACGGGGTACGTGAGAACAAAACAATAAGTAGGTAACATCAAATCGATAGATTCCCTCCCCAAACTAAAACGAAACATTGTCCTCAATGTTTTAAGGCGGGTCTCTACGTAAATCTAAGCCGTTTATTAATTATGCAAAGATAAACGTGAATCGATAAGATGAAAGGATATCGGATTTCCCCAAACTAATGGCAAGCAAAGGCTAGGAAGCTCGAGTGGACCGGGACAAAACACCGAACACGAGAGTCTTCAGAAATTGTTGGTTCAATCCTACAAATAATCACAAGTACAAACAACAAACACAAAGAACGGAAGAGTACAAGCCTCCTCACAACACATTAGAAGCTAAAAAGAAAAATAGAAAATGGATAAGCATGGGGTGCCTCCCACGAAGCGCTTTGTTTTTGGTAACCGAGTCACATAGCTTGACTCGATCCCTGAATTCATTCGTCCTTAGGGAGAGCAATAAGAAACTTCCATTGAAAATACTACTGGCTCTAGATAAGGAAAATGAAAAATGAAGATGCCGGGGTCAAAAATGGTATCTTCACTCCCGGTGGAGCAAGATAAAGGAGAAACCTCGGGGTAGGTGAGAAACGGGAGAAAAGTCCGAATGACAAATGTGAAGGAATCGTCATCTCCAACATTTTGAGAAAAATCAATCTCACTTCCCCTTTGGTCATCATTAAGTTCATTAAAAGTATCAATCAGGGAGGCATCGGGCCAAATGTAAGCAAATCTTAACTTCCGGTGGTTCCGGAGGAGGACGCCAAGAAAATGACAGATAGAAATGAAATGATTAAACTCTGGAAGTTCCAAAAAGAGGGTCTTTTGAATTATTAAAAATAACAAACACTTAGTCAACCTCCCAGATCGGGTCAATCTCAAAAAGAAACGTATCATACGTAGGAAGAGGTTATTTAGCATGAGTAGTGGTACTGTCACTTCTCGTCTCTTCCGTATAATCGCTAAAAGACTCGAATTCGGGTAAAGAATTACCTGAATGAGAAAGAGAAGTATCGGACTCCTCAAAGAACGAATCACTATCCACAACGGGAATAGGAAATGAAGAAGGGGAGTTGAACACAAAATCAGGAGTAGGGTTGTTGTTCAAAGATTCGATATTAGTAATAAGACGATGGACATTTAATAATTTCTCACGAAGAATAACGTCTTGGATTTGAAAAATATCTTCTAAGTCAAACTCTTTCTCTTCTTGATCTTCATTTCTCTCTAAACTATTCGTACTCAAATTAAGAGATGAGCTTCAACGTACTCGATGTTCTCATAAGAAATTCTCATCACTTGTAGTATTATAACAATCATCTTCTTCTTCATCAAATTCGTCTTCATTCATTCCCGGTGGAATAGAAACGAATTTACCGGTGAATTCTTCGGAAAGAAAATCGATCTTAGGAGACATGATCGGAATATCTTGACTAAGCAAAGATTTAGCATCAGAATGATCATTATCACAAATATCTTCGGAAATACCCTTAAACTCACTTGGAATTGGGATAAGGTTCTCAACACTAGACTTTTTCGTTTCCGAAATAGTGTTAAGATGCTCGTCCCCCATACTTAGAGAGTTGTTGGGCTCCTCGATTGGTAAGTCTGGAGTGATTGCTTTAGTCTTTCTATATATAACAGTATACTCATCATCGTCATCATAAAAGGTAGGACGATTCCAGTTTGGACAATTAATATATTCTGATAGCTCCTCATTAATATTCCGCACATCTTCAAGGAGTTTACTCATTAATTCTTGAATATCCTCTTGTTGATATTGCTTGTCCATAAAAGCATGTTTAATTTCATCAAATCTCTCCCAAGCTATCAATAAAACCTTTGGTGTTACTCCAAAAGGTATACGACTAAACTTCCTTAAGAAGGTGTAAATGTCTTTCATTAACAATTCCACATCGTCGATCATAGAAAAATTCCCATATGGAGTAAAACTTTGAACTGTCGGCTCCTCCTGCTTTGGTTGAATTTCTTTAAGAATTTACAAATCATTCATAAGCTTAAGTAGCAATTCTTGCATAACTTCAGGTTGATTCTGCTTTTCTTCCACAGCTTGCTTAATTTTAAGAAATCTCTCCTCAGCTAGCAATAAAGCCATGCACTTTTCTTCAGGAGGTATATGATCATACTCCTTTAAAAAGGCTAGAATGATTTCCATTAAGTTTTCTCTAGCTTCCAACATTTCCGTATCCGTTGCTTGAGGAGGATGATGAATGACGGAAAACTGCGGGGGTTAAAGTTGGTCAAAACTGGAAAAATTAGAATTATAGCAATGATTAGGTTCATAGAAATTTGGGTTCAACGATTGACACTGAAAATTCTCAT
>BQNB010136006.1:4970-18065 GCA_026074375.1 Tanacetum coccineum
AAGCTCCTATATAACGAATAAAAAAAATATCTATGTACTCGCTAATTTTAAAACATGATTTCGCCACCGCTTTGACGCTTTCAAGGATTTAAAAGCTAGTCAAACTATCTGGCTTATCTCCACCCCCTCCTCCCCCACACACTTCTATTTAATAAACAAAATGTTATAATAGAAGATAGACTTTGTATTACAACTTTGTAAAAATAATAAGTACCAATTAATATAAACTTTGCAAAAATATTAGTAATATAATGTACTCTATCCGTCTTATTTTTATTGTTCACGTTTCTTTTTTGGATGTCTCAATTTAACTGTTCACTATTAAAAATAGATAGAAAAATTTAATTAAGTTTACCATATTACCTTTGTTTGAAATTATAATTACAAACTTTAAAGAATACTTTAATTAATTAGCTAAAAGTAAAACTGTCATTCAGTCAAAAAGTAAGAAAAAGAAAAAGCAGTAATAAATGCACTTTTTTTAAACTGTGTGTTTTTTGTCGAGAGACAATAATTTTGGGACGAAGAGAGTAGTTAACAAATATTTAAAAATTTTGCACTTGTAGAAATCAAATGCCTTTTAAAAACTAAAATAAAAAGTTAAGTTAATGTTTTAGGGAGTACATGATAATATAAAAATCTAAACTTGACAATGTATATTTAAGTTATAAAATAAAAGAATTCATTTTTTTTTAACTAATAAAAGGTAAAACTCAATGTTTTTGAACTAGAAATTCAAGCGGCAGGTCAAAAATTTCATTATCAATGCCATGTGAGTGACCCTACCTTTAATATTATAATATTTACATTCTCTCTCTCTTTATCAACAATCATCTTTTTGGTAAAACTTCATCTTCCATTATCAGATCTATGTATTTCTTCATGTTTTACTTTAAAAAATAACGAAACATGAGTATAAAATTTGATGCCCCCAAAATTTTGATGCCTTGGGCCGTCGCCCACCTCGCCCGATACTATATAAGGTTATATTGGAGTTCGGAGATATATGTAATAGTTATTTCAAAATAAAATTACCTTTTTCCCGGTTTGGTTTACATGGTTCATATAAAAACGTTACATATCCGGTTCTATCTTAAATTTGAGCGCCTACTGACCGTTTACACAAGATACAAATTTGTTTTTTTCTTGAGATATTTTTCATACTTGAAAACTAATCAATATAACGCCTCTGTCACTCTGTTTCTATGTATCAAAATTATTCATGTAAGCCAAGTTCATGTGTTTTATATATAACAAAATTTTCATTTGCATTGCAATTTCCTATATTAAAATGGAGGGCAAGGCTAAAAATAACATGTGTACTTATTGAAGATTTTAACTACTGAATTTTATAAAGGTTCACCGAAACATGTATACGTTCAAATTTGAAACAAAATGGATAACTTTTTAACTGATTTGACTAAAAACCCTGTTAGTTCTCAATCTTACATCTTTCTCATGTTAATAACTTTTTTTCCAGGCAACCGATGACTATCCTGACTAATTTGTTTTCACGAGCCTATTTGGACTTCAAACCCACATCCAAAGATAAACCCAAACAAGCCAAGCCCACTTTGATGGTTCGTTCCACTAAGATCTCAAAACAAACCCGAAAAATCGGATCCAAGCTCGGGTATTTAACATACCAAATCCCAACAGAATCCAAACCCACATCTAAAATCCAATCTTTAACATAACCCCACATCGAACCTGAAATCCACACTGTTTTGGCTTGATTTTACTGTTTTGGTTCGAAATTAAATCTTCATTTGAAATATTAAGGTTTAATCATAGTATTGTTTTGTCTCGAAGCTTAAAAGGCTGTTTGTTATATTTTGAAGTTAAGCAAGAAAGAAACTAAAGTTTTTTAGTTTTGGGAGATAGAAGAAAATTGAAGTTGTGCCTTCATTTCTGGCCATCGTGATATCAATGTAGGAGTAGGAGAAAGAACATATCAGTTTTGGTTGTGTAGATTAAATTCATTTTTGTCTAAAATTTGAATGTATACGTGTACTTTTATACACTTCACTATTGAGATAAGTAAGTTAGTCATTTATGGCCTTTGCCCTTAAAATGATTGTGAATTGTAATGTATATATAGAAAAGTGGTAACTTATCCTTTTTCTAACCAGTAATGATAACTTTCTTTGTAGGTTGACTATCAAGTTGGCAGTAAATTGTTTACTTATCTACCCAACAAGTTGCGACTGCAACTATCGATGGACAGCTAAAAGTTCTGATGCTCAGCGTAGCGAGAAATTTAAGCGGGATAGTCTTTATATAGATAAGCAAGGGAAATTAACAAGCTTTAATCATAAAAAAGTTTCCAGGAAAAGGGGTATGCATGTACAAATTAAATGTTACATATAGTCTGCGTTTCACTTATATGTTCAAAATGTGCTTAATTTGAGAATATATATTGCAGTCCTCATACTTAATAGATATATCAATTGTCATTTGATCATGCAAATTGATGCAGATTCATCATATGGAACGTAGCAAGTGTTTATGTTTCTGATATATATATATTGTAAATTGTGTAATTTTTTATAGACTAGTCACTGTGTTGTATGTTATATCATCTCTATATAGGTGGTTCTTTAAGGGGACAAGGATGGAAATATGGATCAGGGTTCGTGGATGGAATATTCCCAGTGTTGAGCCCCGACGCTCAGCAGATTTTGAACTTCATGAAAAAGGAAAAGGATGTTAATAGGGTATGCAGTGCTCTTAGTAGTCTTCCTCCCACCCATACTACTTGGGACGATATCATCAGTGTTGCTGTTCAATTTCGCCTTAGTAAAATATGGGATCCAATCATTTTGGTAAGACCGTAAGTACCAATATGTTCTCTTGGTATAACTTTTATAAAAGATGAAAAATAATGAGGAATGATATTAGAATGAGGCCATGAATTCGGTCAATTGGTACATATATATATATATATATATATATATATATATATATTCAGTTTGCATGTGGCTTATAGGCAAAATCTACTCTCGTTACAGATGTGCGAATGGATATTGTACAGGAGTACTTACCAGCCAGATATCATTTGCTACAATTTACTTATTGATGCTTTTGGGCAAAAGTCTTATGCTGACAAGGCAGAGTCTACTTACTTAAACCTTCTAGAAGCTAGGTGCATTCCTACCGAGGATACTTATGCACTTCTTCTGAGGGCTTATTGTAAGTGTGGGTTACTAGAAAAAGCTGAAGCTGTCTTTATGGAAATGCGGAAATACGATCTTTCTCCAAGTGAGTTTAAGCCATCGGCAATAGTAAATTGTTAAGAAAAAGTATAACCCTTGATTATGTGGATCAGTGGTATTATGATCTTTGATCTATCTTATCTATTTCGTGAACACAGTTTGTGATAGAACACATCTTTACTTATAAAAATGGTATACTTTTCAAGACATTCTTATCTAAAAATATGCAGGTGCTGTGGTGTATAATGCCTACATCGATGGTCTTGTGAAGGGCCGAAACTCACAAAAAGCTATTGAGATCTATCAAAGGATGAAGAGAAATTGCTGCCAACCCTCTACTGATACCTACACAATGTTGATAAACTTATACGGAAAGGTGAAAAAAAAAGTATATTACATTTTTACATAAAACTGCCTAACTTATAAAACCAGTGATCAGCTAGGAACTATGTTGTGACAGTCAACCTTAATAAATCTCTGTAACTAATAATGGATCATATGTAGGAAAACAATTTAGACGGGCAAACTGATTCTGATGATAGTATATTTAGGTAGTTTATGATATATGATACAAGTTTAATGAACTAGATGAAGTAATTCTGTACCAATCTAGGGGTATGGGGAATTGACTTTATAAAGTCAAAAACAGCTAGTTGGACAGTTGAGTCTGTGTGACTAGGCTCGTAAATATAAATACTTGTGAATATCCAAATAGCGGCCGATGACACTTCTATGTACAGTTATATAAGTCACGTCTTCCTGCCAATGTTGACATCCTCTAAATTGAGTTTTTTTAGAATTCTTGTTTTCTTTGTGATTAGTGCAACGACTTTGTAGTGTTTGGTGATTCGTTATCTTCTATCAATCTACATTTCCACCTTGAAAATACTAACTTACCATCCCAAATAGTGACTTTCTCTTCAGCCATCTTTCTAAAATCTTGAGTTTTGTGTTTGAAATATTGTAACCAAATCTCGGTACATAATAAAGGACATTAAACCAAAGACAGGCGTCTTATTTTGTGGATGTTTACATCCTTTTGCTTTTAAACCACATGTCTCTCAATATGTTTGTGTTAAGGAAATAAGATCAGAATCCTGTTAGGATTTTATTTATCGAGATTTTTCTATAAAATATTATCTACTATCCGGGTCCTAAGTGTGTCTAATTTACTTTGCAGGCGAATCGTTCATACATGGCTTTGAAGGTATTCCAAGAAATGATAAGTCAAAAGTGCAAACCCAATATATGTACATATACTGCTTTGATAAATGCGTTTGCTAGGGAAGGTCTCTGTGAGAAAGCAGAAGAGATATTTGAGAAACTACAGGAGGCTGGAATTGAACCTGATGTTTACGCTTATAATGCACTCATGGAAGCGTACAGGTCATTTCGAAAGTCTCTTCATAAGTATTTTTGTTGCATGTTAAGGATGACTACTCCATCTAAGTGTAAAAGTTGTCACTTTAATATACATACATTCAAACGCCAGTTCACATGCTGGAATGCATATTAGATTGGTTTATAATATATACAAACAGATGCAACTAAACATCTATAAAGATATAAAAATCTTGTATTTTAATGATATAACTATCTATAAAAAATGTGCTTCTGTTTTTCCAACAGCCGGGCAGGTTTTCCTTACGGTGCTGCAGAAATTTTTTCGCTTATGCAGCATATGGGTTGTGAACCTGATAGAGCATCCTTTAACATCATGGTTGATGCGTATGGAAGATCTGGTCTTCATGAAGGCAAGACAAGCTATTAGAAGTTTTTATGTGTGAGAAGTATATGAGTATCACATCTTTGATCTCTGTCATGATTGTCCTTTACTTGAAACCAAAACCAACAGTTTCAAACACATTTGCCCTTAACAAATATTAGGAAATCAGCTTTTAGTAAGATTGCAAAACAAATCATGTAAATTATATGATAAAAAATTGGTTGGAGTGGTCAAATGCTACTTTTACTAATAGCACAAGCCCAAGGCCCAAACCCAAGCAAATATGTTTAAGATAAGTAGCTACAATGTTGTGCCTTTTGTCTTCATAATAATCTAATTGAATGCTCGATTATGTTTTTGCTATAGATGCTCGATTAGTATTTGAGGAGATGAAGCGGCTTGGAATTGAACCTACTATGAAATCACATATGGTTCTTCTCTCAGCCTATTCCAAAGTTGGCAACGTGTCAAAATGTGAAGAAATAGTGAGCCAGATGCACAAATCTGGGGTCGAACCAGACACATTTGTGCTCAACACTATGCTAAATGTTTATGGGCGAATGGGTCATTTCAAAAAGATGGAAGAAGTTTTAGCAGTTATGGAAAGCAGACCATATGTACCAGATATCAGCACGTACAACATCTTAATCAATATGTATGGACGTGCCGGCTATTTTGAGCAAATGGAAGAGATTTTCCGATTGCTACCAACCAAGAATTTGCAGAAGGATGTAGTGACGTGGACTTCTCGTCTTGGAGCCTATTCTAGAAAGAAACAGTACACGAGGTGCTTAGAAATCTTTGAAGAAATGATCACCGATGGATGTTACCCTGATGGAGGAACCGCAAGAGTGCTTCTTTCGGCTTGTTCTACTAAAGAACAAGTTGAGCAAGTCTCTTTAGTTCTTCGGACAATGCATAAGGATATGAAAACCGATCTGCAAATTTGATGGTCCAGTTTGGTCAAATATTGAAAAACTGTACAGTTTCGAATCCATTTCTCGGTCATGAAAAGTAAAGACTGTGACACTTGATGAGTTTAAAAGCTCGAGAACCAACGAAAATTTGCATTCACTTTTTGAAAAGGGTCTTAGTGTTTGTATATATGTAGGGCAGAATCCGTTAACAGAAGTGACCCGCATAGGTATAACTGTTCATTATTTGATAAGGTACTGTCTAAAGCATGATATACACGACCATGTTATATCCTTGCTTTCAAGGGAGCAAGATATTTTAAATACCAAAGCGGATGAATGAGTTTCTCTTCTTATTATTGTATGTTCATATAGCTTTGAACTAAAGTCGATCAGAGTCTCATATTACAATCCGGCATTTAAGTAAATTAACAGTTTACGCACACATGAGTACACAAATACATATACGTTTGCAGATAAATTAAAATGAATGAATCCTTCACTGTGGAAGCTTGTTTAGCTTGCAATAGACATAGTCTTTGTACTTCTTGGTCTTGTATTTTGGTGGATCGTCTTTATTGACGAGCTTCGGAATTGGTCCAACTTCAAACTCTGGTGGTGGCTCCAAAAATATTGGCCAGGACATTCTTGTTTTCTCCTTATTGACAGTTGATCTGTGATACACACTCTTATATTTTCCATTGCTCAGTATCTGCAAAACATATTAAACTTTGCGTTATAGTAAAAATTCAGGCAATGCAAGTATGACAGTGAATATACGACGTACGTGAAATTGATTACCTCAATCTGGTCACCAATGTGAATAATGAGAGCATTAGGAATGTAAGCAACATCATACCAATGATCATCTTTAAAGACTTGTAGACCCTGAACATCATTCGGGACAAGTATGGTGATTGAAGACATGTCAGTATGTGGGGCTACCCCAAGAGCAAGCTCGGGGCATGGACATGGTGGGTAGTAGTTTATTTTCAACATGTAGATCAAGTCTTCCCCTCCCAACGCTTGCTTCACTTCATCTTCTTCCAGTCCAAGTCCTTTCGACAATAACCCAAGCAACTTATTTGCCACCCCTATCATGCTTTCTGCGTATTCCTCATTAGTATCTCTGGCATACAAGTTAGCAATTAAACCAACGATAGAGTATGCTATGATCAGTTTCCCTCTGATTTCTACAACATGATTGAGTTAGTCCAATTTTGGAAAGTTTTCTAATCTTAATTGCCTTTTTACGCGTTAATATTTTTTTTTGGGTTCATTGTATATTAACTCAAAAACTACGACGTTCTCTTCTAGGACATAGCAAGCGGCAAATCAGAGCTTAACCTTAACCCTAATACCTCCATCAAAACACGTCTAACCCTAATACCTTACTTTAACTGTCAAAACACACTCAAATTATGTTGATTAATCATAAATCAGCTATTTTTGTCTCATGTGCATAACTCCCCCTGTTTTAACGCCGGAGATCATTGTCGTCTTTGAAGAAAATAGTTGATCAAATAAAATTGCCTCTTCTACCAAAGGCAAAGCGAGTCATGACGCAAAAAAAGGAAAAGGTCGTCAAACAATATCTAACTTTGCCGCCAAATACAACTTTATCTTCGTGCAAATAAGCAAAAACGAAGAAGCAAACAAACCTCCAAAAAAAAAGTAAGAAGATGATCTCAACATTCGATCCAGTTTGACTGATCGATTTCCTCCGCTCAAACTGCGGGAGGAGTGTTAGATGACTTGATTATGTACTCAAGCATAATTATGGGCTTAGGGCAGGGTTATAATTATGTTGCTCGTTTAGAAAGCAATAATAGATGTTGGAATCTCTTTTGTTAAGACATTCAATATATTACTCTTTTACACAGTATTGGGGCAGGTCTGATTCTTAAACTTTCGTCGTCTGTCGGACGCACCGCCACGCTCTGCCGGAAGTTGATTGCCGAGTATAAGCTTTACTATTATTTTTGTTTCTTTGTTTATGTTGTTGCTTCATAATGAAGATTAATATCCGCTTGCTGTCGAACATCTTCATAAACAAAAAATTTAATGCTTTAATGTTTATTTAGCTTTCTCACCCAATCTAAGCTTTTGCGATTTTGCCGTTTGGATTGGGGGAGTATTAGATGATAGATATGGCCCAAACACAATGTAAGGTTATGGTCCATTAGGGTTAAATGGATACATTTATAATCTATAAATAATAATCAATAATAAAGTTATACCTACGGGGGTTTAATGTTCAACAGTGAAGTGGCGGTAGTCGAAGTTGTGAGAAGGTGTTATGCGTGTTGTCTATATCTTTACGTTAAGAACCGAGTGGCTGAGCATCGAGTCAAAACCGATCCAAACTGAACCGAATCAAAAACCGATTTTGTGGAAGACATGAACCGAGAACGGAACCAAAGTGACTCGATTCGGTTCGGTTTTGTGTCGGTCCGTTCGATTCGGTTCAGTTTATACGTTTTAGGTGTGTTTTTCTCAGGGTTTGGCTTAAACCGAAAGCGATAATCATAAATATATAGAATTGAAAACCGTACCGCATATGGTCGGTTCAGTTTTAATCGGACCAGTTCGAATAGATTTTTTGCTTCGGTTCGGTTTGCTTTTTCGGTATGTTTTACTCGGCCTTGAACCGAGTAACACACATTGATCAACCTTGTATAACTTTTTGTTAAAAGAAGAAGCATGCCTATATGTTATTACGAAAAGATTAATGTTTATTTTTATAAAATAAATAAGCTACCTATAATCTAAACATTGTTTGATTGTTACGATCTTACATCGGCTAAGTATGTGATTGGTTCGTCGTTTAAAAGTCAAGGTGTCTTCAAGGTGTCTTCTGACAAGCTAGCTTTTTGAGTGAGTTCTACACTTAAACTTATTAACCGCGGCCTATACCCCTCAGCAAAATGGGGTAGCCGAGAGGAAGAATAGAACAATAATGAATATGGTACGTTCAATGTTAACTGAGAAACAGGTTCCGAAGGTGTTTTGGCCCGAAGCTGTGAGATGGAGTGTGCATACCTCAATAGATGTTCCTACTGTTGCGGTGCAAAATCAAACTCCAGAAGAGGCATGGAGTGGCGTGAAACCTGCAATTGATTACTTTCGTGTTTTTGGGTGTGTGGCTCACGCACATGTTCCAGATCAGAAGCGAAGTAAGCTTGATGACAAGAGCAGGAAGTGTGTACTATTAGGTGTAAGTGATGAATCAAAGGCTTATAGATTATATGATCCGGTTTCTAAGAAAATTATCGTGAGCAGAGATGTGATATTTGAAGAAGATGAAAGCTGGAGTTGGGGTAATGATAAAGAAGAGAACATGTCTAGTGATCTAGAATGGGGTGATGACCACAATAATAACGAAGATGAGAGATACAATGATGCTCCAGCAAACTCAAACGAACCCGGTTCATCATCGAATGCTTCACCAACACAGAACCAAGAATCAAGTGAAATTGGTTACCTGTTTAATGATGGGTCAGATTGGAACTAATTCACGAGTCCGAATGTAGGGAGGGCAAGAAAAAACACCGTGTGGATGAAGGATTATGGAAGGTGATGTTTAACGGACGACGAAAGCGTTTAATGTCATGTGATGCTCACTGAAGATGACCCACTTACATTCGAAGAAGCTGTTAAGAATAGGCAATGGAGGGATGCAATGAAGGCGGAAATCGATTCAATTGAAAAAAATAAGACCTGGGAGCTGACTATTTTACCAGCTGGAACTAAGCCGATTGGAGTTAAGTGGGTTTTCAAAACAAAGCTTAATGAGAAAGGAGAGGTAGAAAAACACAAAGCAAGGCTAGTGGCGAAGGGGTATGCTCAACAATATGGAGTCGATTATACTGAAGTATTTGCTCCAGTTGCTAGACTCGACACCATCAGACTTATTCTTGCACTAGCTGCTCACCATGGATGGGACGTTTTCCAGTTGGATGTAAAAAGCGCATTTCTTCAAGGAGAGCTTAAAGAAGAGGTCTTCGTACAACAACCACCTGGGTATGAGAAGAAAGGTGAAGAAGACAAAGTTTATAAGTTAACGAAGGCGTTATATGGCCTTAAACAAGCGCCGCGGGCATGGTACAGCAAGATCGAAGCATATTTTGTTCGAGAAGGTTTTGCAAGGTGTTCTTCTGAACACACACTTTTCACAAAGTCGAAGGAAGGAGGTAAGCTTTTAATAGTAAGCATTTATGTTGATGACTTAATATATACAGGAAATGATAAGAGCATGTGTGATGAATTCAATGATGCTGGAATTTGACATGTCTGATTTGGGAAAGATGAGGTATTTTTTTAGGGATTGAGGTGATACAAAGTCCCAATGGAATTTTTGTGTGTCAAAGAAAATATGCCTGTGAAGTTTTGGCTAGGTTTGATATGGGGAACAGTAACCCCGTGTTAAATCCTATAGTTCCAGGTACAAGACTTGGACCAAAGTTGATGTAACATTGTTCAAGAAGATGGTTGGTAGCTTAATGTACTTGACAACCACAAGACCTGATCTAATGTATGGAGTTAGTCTCATTAGTAGATATGTGGGCTGTCCAACTGAGTCTCATTGGCGAGCTGGAAAAAGGTTACTTAGGTATCTGAAAGGAACAACCGAAGAGGAAAAGCAAGGCGAGTCTGGAAGTATACACCGATAGCGATTATGCTGGTGATATGGACGATCGTAGGAGTACCTCTGGGTCTGCTTTCTTACCCTCATGAAAAGTTGTTAAAAAAAAAACTTTAATGAATACAATGACAGAAACATCGGTAGAAAGTTGTTGTCGCAAACAACGATCATGATATTAAACTCATGAAACATTGTCGACGTGGTTGAATCATGTTCGGTTGATACAACTACCAAACAGTGGATTTAAAATAAAACTAATAATTAAATAACTTTTCCAGTTTTCCTATGTACTTAATAAACCTAATTAATTTTGCTAAAAGAAGAAATACGAAACTCAAAAAGAATGAAAAGAAGAGAGTTAGGTAAATAAAAAAAAAGTACCTGTAAGTAGGAGGATTATTTGGCCAAAAATGATAGTTAATAGCAGAAGGTGGCCATATTACATGAAACAAATGATCCACCCATCCTTTCTTGCCTTGAACTTCTTTTTGAAGCTTTGTTCCATAGCCTTCAACACCTTTGTAACCATTTGGTTTAGCAATCACTTCTTTTTCTTCTTGTGGTAGCTCAAAGAATTCTTTTCCGACTTTTTGTAACTTGCTAATCACTTCACTTGGTATCCCATGGTTCACCACTTGGAAAATACCCCAATCCTTGCTCGCTTTTGATATCAAATCCGCGTTATCCGTCTGGCTAAGGTCGATCACTGGAACCTCCAACTTCACCCCATGGAGAGTGGTCGTTGCTGGTTGTTCGTTTTCCACTCTTATGAACTCACTTGGGATTGTGCCTTTTAGGTTTGAGAGTGTTGCTATTTCTTGAACTCTTTCCACCTCCATCTCCATTATGTGTGCTTTGCTTATTGTTTTGGGTTTTACTTTTATATATTCTGGCATTCTCCTTTTTGTAACTACCCTCATGAAAGTTGTTGTCACAAAGAACCATCATGATATTAAACTCATGAAACATTGTCGACGTGGTTTAATCATGTTCGGTTGATACAACTACCAAACAGTGGATTTAAAATAAAAAAGGGTTTTTCTAACATGTGCCCCAGAGACACATGTTAAGGTGGGACATCATGCTGTGTGTCACAGCCTGATTGGCCAGCAGTTATTTGTGGGGCCTGATAATGATTAATAACAATAATTGCTGACCAATTAGGCTGTGACACACAGCCTGTGTCCCCACCTTAACATGTGCCCCTGGGGCACATGTTAAAAAAACCCAAATAAAAGATTGTATAATATATATAATCTATCTATTATTATAAAAGATTGAGTCCCTTAATTTATTATGGAGGTATCCATTATGAGGGGTGCAAGACAAATAGCACTATGTACACAACCCTCATGCAATAGCCATTAATGTATCAAATTGATTTTATCTTTTATATAAGAACCATTAATGCATCCAATTGATTTTACACGGCCATGCAAGAAGTGTGTAAGTCCCATTATGTACGAAAACGTATTAAAAAGGACGACAACATATGAAAACAAATAAAACCGGACTAAAACGTCCGAAAACGGATAAAAACAAACGAAAACGTACGAAAACAAATAAAAATGAATAAAAACGTATTTATAGTTTAATACTAAACATATGTTAAATGGAACGGCATCCCAACATCACTGACTCATGACTAATTTTTACAACTAATATAACCACAACATCAAAACTCTAATGACCAACAAGACTAAGCCAAAAACGCCAACAACAATTACACACAACCCATCTGAAACACATTAGATATAATCCGTGTGCATCGCACGGGTCTGCATGCCTCGTAATATGTATTTTTTTATTTTAGAGGTGTTTTAAAAAGAACATTAATTAGTGTGTTTAATTAGTTTATATTTTGTGTTGTAATGTTTTATTTTTATTTTTTAGTCAATTAGTGTAAGAAAAGTCATTTCTATGTTTTCTTAGTCAATTGTAGCTTGTTTAGATTGTATAATTTGAAAATATTATTGTACTTTAAGTGTTGAGTGTTTTAAGAAGAGTATTGATTATATATGTTGACTTGATGTATTTATGCATTAAATAGTTGTAAACATAACTTTTTAATTTGTATTACTTAAAATGTTTTATAGTTTGTATTTTATGTGGTTATATAATACTAGCTTCAAGGCTCGCTCGTTAGGCGGCGAGCTTTAAGATTTTGTTCAAAGAAACATTTACATTTTGATAGTTTCGATATTGGTTTTAGTTGTTCCGACTATTGCCTATCATTTAGATAACTTGGTATGATTTTTGTTTTATGTTATCATTTACAACACATAGTTGTTTCAGTGTTGTTTTTAGAATTTAGCGATGGTTGATATAATATTGACAAATAAATGTAATTAGCAAGAGAGATTATAAGATAATATTGTGAAACATTGATGTAACAAACAAAAAAACTAATATAATATAGTATAGTACTTTATTAGATATATGTACTCATATGCATGTAACTTGTTTTGACAGATTTTACATTATTTAATTAAGAATGAGTCGACTTTCGAGTTTATTACATTTGCATTCTGATTGATATTTTAAGAAGAAAAAAATCATTAGGAATTGAGATTAAAGAATATATTATTTGATCAG
>BQNB010136007.1:0-18065 GCA_026074375.1 Tanacetum coccineum
ATCAATGAAATCAAACGTTTACGAGCTATACATAAGATCAATCTGAAGATTGAAGAGATTAAGTTTAGTATTTTCAGGGGTGACCTCCCTTAGGGGGAGATTGTTAGATATTAGAAAAAGACTCGGTCACCCCGTGTATTTAACTGTTCAATATAGCTCGTAGTTTAATAGGTAAACGTATGACTTTCGGTATTGAACCGGGTACTAATACCCAGTGTATTGTAAGAACTATAAATACCTCTTCCAACTTTTGAAGAGGTAAGCATCTATTCATTTTACACACACTCTTTAGTGTGTTTTCCTTATTTGTCTCTCAACTATTCTCTCTCTTTAACTTTCTCTCTCTAGATCTCTTTAGATCTATACATGTTTGTGTGAATTTAGGAACCTACAAAAAGTGAGCCGAATTCACAAGTGACACAACAGTTGATTTTGTTGGTATTTTTGAGAAAATAAAATATTTTTGTATTTTTTATGGTTTTATAATAAAAAGAGAATATTCACAAATAAAAACTGATAACTTCACGAGGAAGGGTCTTCAAAAACTAATCTTCGAACGAAACACGATAATCGTAACACACCTCCCCGGCAACGGCGCCAAAAATTAATTCCTCCCAATACGTATACATAAATTATAGTATAAGGATTAGTCAATAATAGTATAGTAATGAGTATTCCAAAAGATTGAAGAAAATCGCTTTTAACCAAAGCAATTTCAAAAACCTCCCGGGTCGTTTCCTTGGCGAAGTGTGAACTGAGAATCAGTTATGTTTGTGATCACATGATTTGAATAATTCAAGATTTTGATTTGGATTTCTAATTCTATTAATGAAAACGCATAAAACATGTAAATAAAAGTAAACGATAAAGCATTTAAGAAATTAAACATGAAAACGATAACGGGAATTATAAAAAAACGCAACAAGTAAGCAAGTATATCAAATTTAAGCCCTACGAAAGCAAATTTAGTTTTAATAAATCCTATATGACTAAAAATAATTTTCAAAAAAAGAATTATATTTTTTTGGTTTTTATTTTATTTATTATGAATTAAAAACGATTTAAATCTAGAAAATTAATTAAAAATAGTAAACTAATCCTAAAAAATTCTAGAAAAATTAAGAAAAGTACTTAAGACTATGAAGAATGTAAGAAAAATAAAAACAGGCAAAGTTGCTTAAGAGAATAAGCAGAAAATAAGCCTAATAGCTTGAATAAGCAAATTGGCAAAAAGACTATAAGAAATTAATTAAATGGATGCATAATGGAAAAGACCCAAGGGCGAGTTGGTATTGTGTGTGTGATGTTGAGACGTGTGAGTGCAAAGGGGGAGGTCTTAGGTTCGAACCTGTGGCTTCCCTTTTTATTTTATTTTTTAAATTTTGAAATCTTTTTAGAAACTTAATATTAAGAAACTTAATATTAAGCTCAGAATCGTTTTTAATTCATAATAAATAAAATAAAAACCAAAAAAATATAATTCTTTTTTTGAAAATTATTTTTAGTTTATTAAGTTTCTTTTTAGGATTAGTTTACTATTTAAGAAACTTAATATTAAGCTCAGAATAAGCACTTTTAAGCAATATGTCATTCATTTGCTTATTCTGAGCTTAAGCAATTATTATAATTAGCACTTTTTAAGAAACTTAATATTAAGCTCAGAATAAGCAAATGAATGACATATTGCTTAAAAGACTACACAAGCTAGAATGCATAAACTGTTTAAGCACAAATGCTTCTATAAGCTCAATTTTTAAACAAATAAGCACTAAAGACCTAAATCCTAACTTAATAAGCAAATCTAAACCTAGAATAAGCAATTCCAACAGTCCAATAAGTTCAGAAATCCAATAAGCTTCTTGCTTAAAACAGTTACCAAATAGCCTAAAGAGGGACTTTCTAGCTTATTTTTAAGCTACTTAATGGAACCTCATGGAAAAATGATTTGAAAAACCTTAAAGCTTATGCTAACAATTATCTAAATCAACAATCAAAAATTATTTTTAAAATCAAACAAGCTAAGAAAAAGATGAATGAAAAAGCTGCTCAGGCAGTTTTCACTATTTTTGGTTTTTTCAATTTTATATAAAAACTGTAAAGTCTAACTTGCAGCCTTAAAAAAATATGTAAATAAGATTTTAAACCTAAAATAAGCCCTAACTTATCAAATATGACCTATGAACTAATTGTGCACCAAATTTTAAAAGCTAATTCTTACTTAAACTAACTGAATTTTTAGAATGAAAATGGCTATTAGACACATTAGCTATCTGATGCAATTGACCACACTTTTGCCAAAACTCAAATCCAATAATGTAGACCTTAAGGACTTGATTACTACACCAATTTAACACCAAAACAAGAACAAATTACCAACAAAAGCAACTTAGAAAAGATCTAAGCACAAAATGCTATGAATCTGAACTTATGAACTCAGATTCAAGCATTTATCAAACAAACTTATTAAAACTTCTTTTAGCCTAACAAAAACCTTAAATCCTAATATTATAACCTTCAATTTGATGTTTAAGATTGATCTAAAGAACCAAAAGGCTCTTGACAACACTAACTCAAGTTAGTGTTGTCTTGTGCCAAACACTCCTTTAGACAGCTTAACATTATTTTTAGCTTATAAAACTTAGATCTAAAGCTCAAACTTCAAATACCAGATATTAAATAGCTTATAATATATCTATTGAGCATATTTCAACAATCAAATAAGCTATAACAATAAGCAACTAGATTATGCTAATACGTTTTTTAGATTTTTCAACTGTTTTATATCAAAAACTTATAAAATGAAATTTAAACTACAAATTGAGCACATTAAGCAACAAATAACTATAATAAGCAGTAATAAGCTAATCTCACTAATAATAAGCTGACAGAAAGCTAAAATAAGCTAAAATGCAAAATTAGGCTATAAAATGGAAGAATAAGAGCTTACAATTGCCTTTGCACAAACAAGGCTTATCATATGCTCCAAGAGCTGATCTACAAAGCTCCAGCTTATCTAGGATAAGCTGGTAAGGTCATGAAAGCCCTTCCAAGTTTGGCTTCCCTTCCAATAAGCTGTGGTAATTTTAGGGGAGAACTTTTGAAATGAAAGTTAAAGCTCAGTTAAACTTTTGAGGCTTAACTGAAAACGAATCTAGCTTATTAGTAATTTAGAAAGCTTATTAAGCTTATTAGATTATAAATGAATTTATTTAAACCATAGTGCATTAAGGTAAAAACACGAATTACATATAAACTATAAGAAAACTAAACTTTTATTGATTATTTAAACTGAATACAAGCTTTTAAGAAGAAAATTACATCAAATTGAAAACATTAAGCTAAAATAAGCTAAAAATGACTAAATAAGCTAATTTTACCCTAGATAACTCAACTCTATGTGTGAGAGGCTCTTTATATAGGTATGAGATGAAGCTTCTAGGCTCTAGGACGCTCCCACATCTCCCATCTTGGCCGTTCAATCTTTGATTGCCCTCTAAGAAAATGATCTTGATCGTTGAAAGCCTTACACGTCTCATCCTCTAATTAAATCCGTTGGGATTGCCAACGTGGATTAGTGAGTTGTCAAAGGTGTCAGGAGAATGTTTCTAGAAGGACAGGAGAGTGTATACTTGGTTGATTTTTACCCTGTGTGAATTGGTTGTCTTGTGTAACTTTTGGGATGGAAAAGAGAAGGGGTAACAGTAATTTTGACTATATCATTTGGGGCATTGACCCGAGATTTATACAAAGATTGATTGGGCTTAGGTTTGGGCTAGGCCAGATTAAAAGGTTATAAGATTAGAAGATTAACGGGGGTTAAGGGTTTATAAAGGGATTGTTAGGTTTAGGACTAACAGTGAAATACTATAAGGACAAATGGTGTAAGCATCCAGGGACTAACGGTGTAAGTGTTTTAGGGTTTCTTTTAGGTTAAAGGCTTAATGGTATTGAGTTTGGTTAAGACTCAAGATAAATTCGCCTTTGGCTTCAGTTTTCTGCGCTCTTTCCATTCCCGTGCTCGGCTTTGTCCCTTTTTTGATTCATTTTTGTCCTTTTTAATTAATATCCGTACCTGCAAGACACAAATCATAAAACATACAAATACAGTGCATTTTTATCTGATTTTGGTCATTTTTGGTCTTTTTAGCTTAATTAATTAGGTAAAAGGTATGTGTAAATTAACACATACCAGACACTAAGCCAAATGTCCAGTTCTATTCCTAGCTAGAACCAATCTATCATACCATTTGTATTTTGAGGACTAAAATACTAACCGCACTACTTCACTTCACCTAGACATAAACACGATCACCCCGGTCTCTCTAATCTCTATACGATCACCACGATCTAACGCACCTTTCTATAATTACCACAATCTAACTAACCTTCCTATGATCACTATAATCTAACTACTATATACACCTTCATAATATACACAAATGATTTACATCATACAACACAATCTATCATTTTACATACAAGTGATCAAATGTAATCACTTCTATGTGACCCGATCTACTACATGATAAGTGAGTAAAAAAATGTGATAACTTTCATGTTGAGACATCCTATACATCACTACATACCCCTTGGTATTAGTGGAACTAACATAGAGTGTAACCATGATCCATGCATTATGCAAAAACCATGATCAAAGATGAAGAAAGAAAAATTCTATGTGTATGTATATATTTTTATGTCTTTTTCTTCATGGAGGAGGGGGGAAGAAGCCTTGGGCTTTTATAAGAGAGCCTTGACTTGAAGAGGTCTCTTTTGTCCATAGGATAAAAGGGTGCTTGGACAAAAAGGTGTTTGGATAAAAGCGTGCATCACTAGTTTTCCCTCCATCTTCTAAAAGAAAATTCAAATTTGAATTCACTAGTTTCCCTCTATCTTCTAGAAGCTTTTATTGGGCCTTGATGGGCCATAATGGTCCAAACTCAATTGGGCCCCCAATGGACTTGTCCGTATTCTTGACCCGAACCAATTAGCGAAGTCTATATTTGTAAGAGTGCCAGGACGTCGAGAACAATTGATGAATTTTATGTAGATGATTTATGTATACAAGTAACTTGTATACTTTATGTAATGATTTACATGTTACATGTTTGTCATCACCAAAACATAAAGAGAATGTATAGATTAAATATCTCAAGAATCTTCCCCTTTTTGATGATGACAAAATAAGTAAACCGTAAATCATAGTAAAATATTAAAGTTACTCGTTTACACTTCTTCTCCCCATTTTGTCAAAACAAAAAGGTGTGAGCTCCGAGTTCTCTACTTCTATCTTCCCTTTGTACAATACATACCCATCTTCAAAAAAAATAATGAGCTTGCATCATCCAAGTGAAGTCTTGCTCCTATCAACCTCGTTTAATCATCCTAAGCTATCTAGTTTGACACTTGAGTACTCTTGAGCTCATTTCACTCCTATGACACTTGCACCCCATTGTATAATGACTCTAACGGATCCATGGATCAAATTTGTTGCAAACTCTTAACCTACATCAAGGGTTAGTTTCGTGCAACAAAAAATATATATATAGGAGCAATATTAAAGGGGTGAAATACACATATCAAGAAATGTGTAGACGTCTTTAACGGTTGCAAACATAATAACTTTGACAGTTGCAAATGCTCCCCCTCGGTGTATGCTCCCCTTTGTTTGGGGCACCAAGGAATCGAGTAACGGAAGTGTGCTACAAAACAAAGTTAGTAGAAAAATGCACATATATATAGCAAGACACTTAGCGAGGAACAAAACATGCATGTCTTAGGTATATGCATTCTAAAGTATGACACCTAAAAATAAGATTCAAAACTTAGACACATGCAATCATTGTTTTAATAACAACAACCTAAATTCAAGATAAAAAGAATGATGATGTATGCTTAAGACACGACAATGTTTAGGAACCAATGATAAGTTTTGGCCAACACATCCTTAAGAACTAAGACTCGACCAATACCCTTTGGTATTTTACTGACTTTAATAAACGAGAACAAAATTCGTTTATTGATTGACACACTATTATTATAAGAATGACTTCTTTCAAGATGTCATTTGGATAAGGAGTATTAACGTATTTTTATTGACATGTTCCTTATGGCATCATCATCTAACCAAGATGATGATATGGATTTGAATAGACTATTCCTAAATCCTCAAGGTTTCTTTGTTAAGCATTATGTATGCTTTTCATGTTTGGGGTGTATAAGGATAAACATTATCGTAAGACTTTAGGTCGAACTAAATGTTGATGATAAGGATGATTTATTGAGGAAACAAAAACGAAGAAGGATAAGCGTGAATGAATAGGGAAGGTGTTGACTATAGATTTGTTAGGTGTTTTGTTGGATGTTAATGTTGGCGAACAAAGGTGAAAATGTGAAATGAGGTAGTAGTTCTTTCATGGTGAAAAAAAATGAAAGACACGACAGTATGATGAACTAACAACACTTGAAGATTGAATATCTTCTTTGTGTTCTTCACTTGCTAGAAAGTGGAAATGATTGGATGATAAGACGCATTTCATTACGAAATTCACTTGAGTTTTGACATCATAGGCACAAATGCTTATGAGTGTCGGGATATGAGGATGAGACGCATTTCATTACAAAATTCACTTGACTTTTGACAACATAGGCACACATGCTTATGAATGTCGGGTTATGAAGATGAGGCGCATTTCATTACGAAATTCACTTGACTTTTGACAACATAGGCACACATGCTTATGAGTGTCAGGATATGAAGATGAGACGCATTTCATTATGAAATTCACTTATGGGGAATGGTTACATGGTGAATCTTCTTGTGAAGATTACTAGGTTGATGACTCGAGATTTGTAGTAGTGAGGATGACTCGGTTTTTCATTTCCCTTTGGTTTCTAGTGAATAAGAATCACCTATGTAAGTTCTTGAGAGTATTTGGTTAAAGGATATGTGTGAACAGGTGTGTTTTCCCTTCCCTTTTAATTCGTGCTCATCCAGACATAAATTATGGAATAAAAAATATGAAGAAGAATAAAGACGGACGCGATGAGCTTGACAATGTCAAGACGAATGATGGTTAGCATACAACGAACTTCATCCACGAAGTTATGTAGCTCTTCTCGAGCAATGTAAATGTTCATAGAACAATCACACGACGAGGTATGAGGTTATCTTAAAGGTAGTAGCGGAAGAGGTGGACGGAAGGTATTAATCATCTATTTAATAATAGAGGCGTGATTAAGGTTTTTCTGAAATGAATTTGACATAAACAATGAGTGACGTTTTAATTTGCATTTCGCGAATTAAAAATACAAAAATATTTTGGATGAAATAAATAAGTTTTCGAGATTTATAGGAATATATTTAATAGTAACAAGACTATTAAAAAGAGAATGACACGTTTATGAAATTTTTGGTAGATTTTGATTAGTTTTCTATCCTAAGATCGATGGACAAGGTTCGATCCTTATTATGTATGGGGTGAGCATGATGATAAAACATCATGACATTCGTAAGGGGATAGAAAGGACTAACGGAAGTGAAAGTACTTAGTCTTAAGGTGTGTATATTAAAGAAGCTACGAATCACTTATGTAGAAACTCGTAAGACCTTTGTCACACGAAGGTTGATGTAAGCTTTTGGCTTTAGGAAGAGTGTTTTAACATATGTTGTTAAAAGGCTTGAATATGAATTTTCGGATATGACCTTTATTATACACCAGCAGCATTAACTATGTACAAGCAGTAGTAACTACTTAGAATATGTTCTTCATTCTTCATCATCAGTACTAAGTTTACTCTAGCAGTACTAAGTTACACTAACAGTAGTAACTAGCAGTAGTAACATATACTAGCAGTAGTAACTTACACTATTAGTTATAACTAGCAGTACTAACTACTTAGCATATTTTTCATCAAGATTACTAACAGCACTAATTTATGCTTAGCAGCAGTAACTCTAACCTTAACAGCAGTAACTTTCCTAAATCATTTCAATAAGATGATCATAAATCGTCTTACCTAAGCATAAAACATGATATCAAAACGGTAAGGTGTAGAAAATGATATGATCATGAAAGGTAAGAAAAATATTGAGATATTAATTGTACTGATGCCCATATAGTCGAGGATGATAATTTATGTTTCAAAGGTATGAGGAGAGTATTCAGAGTTGAACATAATGGAATTGACAAATGATGTCGAGTTTTGATATCACTAGATAACAAGATGTAACGGAATCATCACTTTATTATTCCATGGATAACTTTACATATGAAACTTTAAAAGAGTTGATACTTATGCTACGTGTCTCGAGATAGGATTCTAGATAAAAGTAACAAACGACAAGGATTGTAGCTTGATGTTTGGGGTTTTCAGACTGAAGAAAATTCTGATGAATTTGAATATCCTCGAGAGTTGTTTCTAGGGTAGAAATCCTAAAGTGAACAAAAGCAAGCTTGTCTCTAAGTATGCTTTCCTGTGGTCTTGTTGTTTGCTTTTGAGCACTAATTCACATAATGTCCTTTCTTTCCACAGGCATTACAAGTTACGGATACCGATTGTGGGTTGTTTCTAGTGGTTGGTCTTTTGTTTCTGCAGTTCTTGGTCAGATGACCTATCTTGTTGCAAGTTTGACACTTGACAGTGCAAGGACCTATGTGATGTAGGGTGCATCTTTCACACAAGGGACGATTCCCAGTATACCTATTGGTGGCAGTATAAGTCCTGAAGGTTTCTTGCTTCTTGTTTTGCTGTTAGTGGTAATCATTGTTACGGTTGTTGTTATAGTTATTCTGATAGTTGTTGTTGTTGATGATGTTTCTCTTATCCTCAAGCTTTCGTTTGTGATTATTGGTTTCTTGCACAGAATCATGCTTTATAATCTAATCCATTAACCTTTGGGCTATGTTGATGGCTTCCTCCAAAGTTTAAGGTTTCGAGGCAGTAACATTTCCTTCAATACTTTTGGGTAATCCACTGATGAAGACTTCCATAAGTTTCTCGGTGTTTGGTACCATGTTTGGGCATAAGACGGCTAATTCCTAGAATCTCCTAATGTAAGTCTTAAGATCATTTCCTTTCACGACCAAGTTGTAAAATTCGTCTTCCATTTTCTTGACTTCAGTGCGAGGGCAATACTTATTGGTTAAGTGTCTTTTCAATTCGGTCCTGGTGATTTGATTGGCTTGATCTATTCCAATAGGTTGAGCGTATGAATTCCACCAGGATAGGGCATCATCGGTTAAAGTATCGATAGCAAATGTCACTTTGTCTTCCTCGGCACACTTGCTACGAGAAAACACCGATTCAGTACGTTCAAACCAGCGGATGAGGTTAACAGCTCCTTCCGTGCCATTGAAGTAGAAAGGTTGACAATTTATGAATTCTTTGTAGTTTCCTCTTTTTGCTACCGGAATTTCTCTGGGTCCAGTGTTCCTATTGGGATTGTCGGTATTTGCCATGGCAGCAGTTTGTGCTTCCAGGGCTGCAGTAAAATCAGCAATCAGTTGTCGGATGGCATCTAAAGTTATGGCTGGTGTTTCGGATGTTGACGTCCTTTTGGGAGGCATTCTATCAACAAAGATAACGCGTAGTAAGAATGACATCACAAGTTTTGAAAGGTAATACTTAAAAGAAAATGTGATGCTTAAAATGCTTAAAGAGAAATGCTTATTTTTGAATTTTAAGCATTTAGGGGTTATGGTATGATTCATGAAGACGGAGATAATGATGCAAATGATGGAGATGATGATGAAATAAAGTACGAAACGGGATTGCCTTTATAAATAACTTGCCTTTTTACTGTACATAGTCAGATTTGACAAGCGTTTTTATTTATACCACACATCCCGTGGCTAAGATAAAGCTATAACTAGTCTAAGAGTTTGTTGGTAGATGACATCCTAAAGATTTTTCTGATCGTTTGTACAGCTTGGATTTCCTTAATGATTTGTTCCAAGATAGGAAATCTGTAGTGAGCAAAGGCTATCTTGTCCTTTTGCCCTAATTTCTTCTTTTGAAGTTTGATAATCTGAGTACAGATTCTCTCAAGTTCGGTCTTTAGTTTGTTACCATCTCTTCGTATGATCATTCTATTAATACGTCCTTCTTCCATTTTCTCAATGCAATGAAAAGAGAGTTCATCTAAGTAATTCAAGATATCTTCGACTTGTTTCTCATGATGTTTCAGATACATCTTATCTGAACATTTTCCTATTTCAAATTCCTGAGGTGGGGTAGGAGTATAAACTGAGGAAGATGGTGATACCAAATTACGGGTTTAATTCTGAGATAGATCCCCTGTCTGGGTTTGTGTTCAGAGCCGGGGGTAACGATGTAATTTGTTTATAAAATCATCGACTAAATAAGAGCTTTAAAACCTTGTTTTAAAGAGGCCCATGTGGGGTACCCTTCAGAGGTTGAAAAAAGACAGAATGTCTGAGGTCAACTTGCTTTATCCTGCTTTTTGTTTCGTTAAAAAGGTCGACCCTTATATCATTTATTTGATTGTAGTTGAGGAAGAAGATGGGGAATGAATTTGCTTCTTAGGTGGTAATAGCTCTTCAGGAATAAAGAAATATCGAGGATCAAATAGTAGTGATGGTGGTAATATCGGAGATGGAGTCCAAATAGCTGGTGAAGTAATAGGATCTGGTGATGAAATAGGTAATTCCTTAGCATAAAATGCTTGTACGTCCTTCAAACAAGGATTATTGTAGAAAGATGAGAATACCGGTGGAATCATATTATCGTTAGAGTTTTCCGAAGAGTTAAAAGAAATGCTTCCCGATGAAGCTGGGAAATAATCCGATGAGACCGAAGTATAGTTAAGAATATTCATAGAGAAAAAAGCATCCTCGATATCGAAAGTAACGTGGTTGGTAGAAGACATCGTTCTGATAACAAACTAGTTTGTAAATAACATAAGTTATTTATGTAATAGTATAATAGATATGTGTATTTACATACTTGTTCCGGAATGTAGTGGCACGGAGGACTTCGATGGCTGAAAAAGAAATGTGGTTATAGTTAAGGTTTTGACCTTGTTCTCTATAACCATGGCGCTGATACCAATTTGTAACACCCCAATTTTTACAATATAGCAGCGGAAGCTAATCTGGGGTATTACTTCATGGATACAACAATCATAATCATAGAAAACGACTCAAAAGAGACATTTGTTCAAAAGATACGTTATCATTCATTTCAAATCAGAGTTTTACAAAGGCAGGTCCCAAAATCTAGTTACATACAATGTGAATGATAACAAGTTTTAGCCATCTTCGAGTCCATGCCACTCCGTGCCGTATATTGCTCAATAACCTGAGATAAACATGCTAAAAAGTCAACACAAAGGTTGAGTGAAATTCATAGGTTTGATAAACAGTTTGAATACAAGTCATAGTGTAATAATTATACAAACACAATTATTATGAAAATGGTATTGTTATGATCTTGGGTCACGTTATTATATACCCGTTATTTGTAATAATTGCAACGAATACAATTATCATAGTAACAGTGTATTATTGCGTTATCGTCTTGTTTGGCCTGTTTGGTCTGATTTGGTCTTGGTCTTGGTCTTGTTCCTTGTCTGGTCTAAGCTCATGGCACACAAACTGACATTTATAATATAACCAGTTATGAAGAACATTATTGTCATAGTGAACAGTATTATCACCCTAAACTCATGAATCACATAAAGAGATAAAGAGATATTAAAGAGATATTGGGAGATACTACCCAAAGAGATATTGGGAGATATTACCCAAAGAGATATTGGGAGATATTACCCAAAGAGATACTGGGAGATATTACCCAAAGAGATACTAAAGAGATATTGGGAGATACTACCCAAATAGATATTTCCATGTACCTAGGCAATAATATATCAGGATAGCATATAGTTTAGCATAACACTTGCATTCATGATTTTATAGTAGGTGTCACGGGTTTATAAGATATGTGAGATTATGAATTCATTAAGTCTTTGAAAAGTAATCACATTGTTATAAGATAAACGAGTATGTAAAAGAGTTTGTA
Source organism: Tanacetum coccineum (assembly GCA_026074375.1). Lineage (NCBI taxonomy): Eukaryota > Viridiplantae > Streptophyta > Magnoliopsida > Asterales > Asteraceae > Tanacetum > Tanacetum coccineum. The sequence goes on from BQNB010136007.1 coordinate 12,043, forward strand.
ACAAGCATGTATCCCCCTCGCGGGTTTATAAAACATGTAAATAAGTAAAGGCGAGGTTATGAACTTCACCTGATAGGTAGATGTAATAAATATTCCAAAATGAAAGCTGACGACCTTATCACAATCTTAACCAGGGAAGGTTGATATAGCAAAATGATAGTAAATAGCCACGTCACGCAACCTGAGTAAATATGTCAAGTCTTAGGAAGATTGTACTCTAGAACTTTGGTTCAGAGAGTTATGAGTTTGATTGGAAAGTTTGGAATTATTGTATCACCGTTCGGGCCATCATAATTCAGAAGTCATTCAGTAAACATTTGAGGAGCTAGGGCACTTTAAATCGTAAACCCAACAACTCAGTCAGAACGTAATACCAAGATGAAACCCCTTAATATGAAGCTCCCTAGTATTGTGATACGATATAATCGGTTTAAAGCGTTTTGATCAATATCTGGAAATGATAAGCACGAGAAGCATTAATTAAAGTTATGTCTTGTAATGTTTTGAATGTGTTTTTATACTTTTTCAAAATGTTACATTTTAGACCCTTGAGTTTGAAAAGTGGCAGAATATACCCTTGGAGTTTGCACTTTTACGAGTTTGGTCCTTTGACTTTAAAAGATATACAAAGTAAACCTTGTACTTTGGAAAGTGACATAATAGATCCCTATAGTTATAACTTTGATAAAATGACATATTCAGCCCTTTTAGTTATTAATTTCAGAAAGTTACGATATATACCACTTGCATGGAATACTTTTGCAAAACAAGTCCAAAATTCCATGGAAGCTCATTTTAAGTTTCTAAATGATATTAGCAGGTTATATCTTATTAATATAAGCTAAAATATGAAGGTTTAACGCAACAAAAGTTTAAAATAACGATTCGTTAAGCTAGGAAGCAAAACGGGTCAAATTAGGGTTTCAAAACGTAAACGCGCGGGTTTTAAGTTCAAATTCTTTTAATAATCAATAAAGTGGTTATTTTAACATTATTTAAGCATGCTAGGATAGATTATAACAATATTTAACCATTATAATATTTAGTTTTAAGAAAAACATAAAATTAGGGTTTCGGGTGTACGGTTTTGGATCAAAATGAAAAATGAGCATGAATTGAGTTATGAAACTTTAACAAGAGTATATTTAGGATCATATGAACATTATAAGAGTGTAGGAGCATAAGTACAATCCTTAGAACTTGGGTTTGAATAACGACTCCCGGGCTTCTTTTCTTGGTTTATTTTTTTGCACTTCTGTTCTTGAGACTTCTTAAGATCTCTTAGAATTCATATTGAGCAAATGATTTCTGCTATGATGGGTTATAGAGGAGGAAGTGGGGGATGAGTAGAAATGAAAGGTTTATGGTTCTATTTATAGGCGAATGAACCCTTAAGCGCCAAGGTTTGCTTATTATCTAAGCTGGGACACATGGTACATCTAGAGGGTGATTAGGTAAAGCTAGAGAGTGAGTTTTAGAAAAGAGAAACTTGCTTTGATGTGTTGGAAGGGTGTTTGGTGTTTGGGTATCACGGCTAGAAAAGGGACAACAAGGAGGTCATGTGGCTAATTTTATGACCCAGTAATGAAGTGAGGTGCTTATAAGCTACTTAGGGGTGTAAGGGTGAGGTCATGTAGGTGCTTGTTTGCAAAGGAAAGATTAAAATGGGTCATTTTGCAAGAAAAGAGGTCGCGGGTTCCATTAGGGCTCAGATTGAGTTTTCTTGTTTATAATTCATGTACATTTGTGAAATAATGATGGAATTAATGTTTGTAAGGATTGTATTAAGGGATTATAAAAAGATTTGATAGGTGGTTGGGTTTTTAAATGGTGACGAACGAGTAAACGGGTCAAAGTTCAATATTAGGGCCAATTGGGGTTTTCTAGATTTTTCTTGTACACCGTTTTAATATGGTGAAATGATGATGTAATATGGTTGAAAAATGTTGTAAATTAAGTTATTACAACTTATTTGAGTATTGGTTTAGGTTTACAATGGATAAAAACGAAGAAACGGGTCATGGTTTAGTATTTTGCTCGGGTTAGGGTTTCTGTCTTTTGTATTAGGGTTTTGAGTGTAAAAAAGTGTATGAAAGTGTATGAATAGAATAATTAGGGTTTAAACATTGTATACTGAGTGTATTATCTTATACAAAAGTGGTGGTGAAGAAATTAGAGGTAAAACAGAGGTAAAATGGCTAATTTAGAGATCATGCTTAATGAATTGTACATTATGCTTTGAAAACTTGTACTTGACTTGGAGGGAGTTTATAATTCAAATGAGATGTTATATTACTTGTATATATTCTTTAGTATCTTGTATATTCACTTTAGATATAACCCTTCATGAAATTTAGGGTTTAGAGGTATACGATAACGGTTTAAAGCCCGTTTAGATATAACGTTACGAATGGTACATTATAGGAATAATGTACTTTGTAAAAAGGATATGATGATATTGACTTGACATTTTATGATGTTTGCTTGACATATATGAAGATAGGGTTGCCATAAATAGGTTGCGTGAGCTCGTCTACTTTAGTTATGTAAGTTACATGACATACTGAGATATTGACAATGCAAGTAATGTAATAAAGTGAAAAATTTCCCCGTTAATTATGATCATAGTAAAATAGGTTGATGAAAATTCTTGGGTTGTTATAACAATAATCAACGAGATTAATGTGTAAGACTATATGACATTTAAACGTTAATTGTCATTCATTAAGTTAACATAGTATAGGTGTACAATTAACACGTAAGTCATGTAAGATGACACATACAAAACATGATAATTTTAAATGTATTCGTCATGTAAAACATATAAGCATTTAGCATTTATGAGCATGTGTCATTTAGATAAACTATGAGATATTTTATCTAAATTGCTAGAAAAAGACAAACACCTTTATAATAGACATGCATATAATAGCTAAGCAATTAAACGTTGAGCATCAAAATAATCATGAAGACATATAATTGCATTACATGTGAATAAGTAATCATCTTGAAACTTTAAAGCACATATGTGAGGTGCATTGAGTCTAGATTAACTAAGGAGAAGCCTAATTTCTACGTGCTTGGTGTGTACTCCTAATGAGATACAAAGTCTATCGATGTAGACTATCATTAGGCATATTTAGAAAGAGCCATTTAATCAAATTAGAGAATGAGTATGAGACTATCACTAGTGGTGCTCAATTCAGGCTAAACACGACCATTTTTACGGGTTATACACCGAACCCAACTTCACTCATGGAAGCAATTCAACTATTAGGTCAATGAATTTCGAGTGCAATAGATTCTCTAGTATTCATTCTCATGTTAGATAAAATAGAATTCTTATATTTTCCTAATGAAGTGTAGCAAAGATAAAATTTGTATTATCTTTACATAGAGAGCCTAACATGACTCAACTAACATGCTTTAATTCTGGTTCGGATAATCCTAATCAAGATGTATGGAATTCTTAGAGAAGCGTAAGCAAGATGTTTTAATCTTTGTTCAAGATCTATAGGTTGTTTGGTTTCGATTACATATTGATTGACTTAATGAATGTCTTATATTTAGTCATCTTACATGTGTAGTTGTCACATGTGATATTTAACGCGTTTGGTTTTTCAAAAGCCAAGAGATGTGTTTATTTATGACAATGAAAAATATGTTATATTGAAAGTGTCTTAAGAATGCTCCATTGCATGTCTTGTGAAATGAATCTCGTCAATATTATTTATCTTAATTGAGTTTGTGACTCTTTAATGATAAATGATTAAAAAGAGACATATTTTATTTTTAAACAAATATGCTTTTCTAAAATTATTATTCATATCAATGTTGTATACCATAATTAAATAAGTATTTGAATAAATGTATTTTTACTTGTTTATGCATTGACACATATTATGATAGGTTATTTTTCAATTCTAATAACTTATATTTTTTTAAAATTATATGTAGTGTATTTTCTTGTAACACAACCATTTATGCTATAAAGAAAATAAAATGCATAGGATTTATATTATCTTTATTAATCGTTTAATATGATAAGTCCATAAATTCTTTAAACATAATGTTTCCCAAACATCATGTTATCCTAGGTGGATGAACAAGAATATTATTCTTTTTTATAAGTTTAGCTAAATATGAATTTGAGATTTGTGTTGTATTTTTAAGTTGTATGAGCAAAGTTTACATATGTTGTTAGTTTGCTCGTGTTTGGTTTTTCGGAAATGACACATTTACCAATTGCATTGCAATGTAAATTACTTGAATATTTCGGACGAAACATCCAAGTCGTCAATCCTAATTCATTGTATAGTTTATGCATGTACTAAACATATTAGTATAATATTTGGAACAAAACCATTGGACAAGTAGACTTAATATGGCATCATCAACACAAGTATGAGTTATGATCCGATGCATATTCTTTTCATCTAGAAAAGGATATAATTATTTTCATATCAATCTAGTGTGATTGAGTATATAGATCCAAGATAATATCTTTTGTTATATATTGATATAGTCTTGAAGCTAAACAAATAAGAATCCAATTTCATGTCAATGCTCAAAAACTTGTCAATTAGATTCGATAAATATATCAACCATAATTTGAATAATGAATCGATATATACTCGAGATCTTTCTTGACCCTCACGAACACTTATTTAAAAGAAAATAAATAAATATTTTAATAGTGTGTTCCATTAATCCTAAGATTATTCATGAGAGTGAGGTTAATGAATGATGAAAAGTTAACTTATTGCTTCATGATTGTCATATATTTTGTTTATGTGAAAGACTATTTATTGTTACATGCAATGTGCACACTTTCGACAATTCATAAGTATTATTATACAAACCATAACTCTTGTAAAATGCTATATGAAATAAAGTTATCTGTGTTATGTTGGATCAATTCAAACACACGCGGAGTTCGAAAATACATTTTCTTTTACTTAAATACTAATGTATTAAAATGATCCATTTTCTCTTGTTTAAACAACCTAAGGTCAAACAAGTTAAGTTGTTAAAAATATTTAAACGTGTTGTTGAAAATTGATTAAATCATTGGAAATATTTAGGTGACTAGTTTAACACATTTAATAATATACTTGACAAGTTATTGAACTCTTATTCCTAAGTGTATTATCATGCTCAAAAAGATTTACAAGATGTTTATGTAACATTTGTAAATTAAGTGATCTATGCCTATATGTAATGCAAAAACAATTTCGCAACTTAGTACAAGAAATCTAGCATAAGTTTTACTAGTGCATTTTTATGAGTACTAATAACGAACAACTTAAAAGACATATATTGCACATATGTTTCTAGATAGCTTAACTATGAAATTCTACAAGCACATAAGAATTTAACTAACTATATTAATACATACACATAAGCAATAATCATTTATCATAACGCACAAAAGTACTTGTCGTCATTTTGTGTATTAGATACAACAATGTGTATATAGCTCGGTTTTATTTGAAAACGAATTAGTTTCCTCCCCATTTAAAAAATTAACCAATTATAATATTTTTGAAAAGTTAATTATACCATTTTTTAAAGATATACCGACTAGAAATGCCCGACTCGAAGGAAAAGGTAAAATGCAAGTTTTACGTCAAAACGAAACACAAAATTTTGACCCCTATGTAGTATTTTGCATTTCTTACTTACTTAAGTTTGGAATAAATACTTAGAAGTATTTTTAAATAAAAGTAGACTCAATTATCTTTAAAATGACAGGTGGCACAACTTCTACGGACTTACGGTTGATTTTAAATGAATTTTCAAAGTTTTTGAAAATTACCCAATCAGACAGGCGACCCCCTGATTGATAAGGGGGCCGGCCAGGAGCTAAGGGGGCTGTTAGGAATTTTGTATAAAAGACTTAATTCTGTTAGTGTATTGTAGTTAGTTCTGCTAGTTACTTACTTAGTACTGGTAGAAGGATTATCATAGTTAGTACTGGTAGTGTTAAATAGTTAATACTGCTTATGTAATAGTTAAGTCTG